>JAQIXC010000571.1:0-23490 GCA_034697605.1 Metabelba pulverosa | reverse complement strand
CCAAAATCGGCCCAGTAGTTCCTGAGCAAATGCTCGATTTGCTCCATTTTGAATTTCCATAATCATTGTATATATATAATTAATAATGTATCCATGAGCATCGTCCTTCAATATTTATACTGAATATTTTAATTCAATTAATAAAATCAATTTTTTTTATTATATATACAGTTTGTTAGAAATATAATGACAATTGTATTGCATAAAAGTTATTTTATTAGGCAATGCAGTTAATACAATAAATGTCAATTTTATTAATTTCATTATAATTTTAAATATACTTATTAAAAACATTTGTTTATTGTAATTATTAGTACATGCAACATACTATTTTAATTTTCCAGTAATTATTAACATATAAATTACAAATATTGCAAACTGTACTTGAATTAAAATTATTATATTTATTATACTACATAACTTTACAAAATAATATAGAGCTTTATTTTGCTAAGCAATATTTTATCTAAAATAAATAAATATAATTTGTATATCACATATATTTTTAATAACATTTAGTTTTATTTATATATTTATTAAAATTATAAATATAATTAAACAAAATTCATTATTAAGCACTGATTTTGTG
Organism: Metabelba pulverosa; assembly: GCA_034697605.1. Taxonomy (NCBI): domain Eukaryota; kingdom Metazoa; phylum Arthropoda; class Arachnida; order Sarcoptiformes; family Damaeidae; genus Metabelba; species Metabelba pulverosa. The sequence goes on along the minus strand of JAQIXC010000571.1, from coordinate 22,901 downwards.
CATTTCAAAGTAATACTTACATTATAAACACATTTTCCAAAACTATACGAAATAAATAGTTTGTGTTTTATACAAAACAATATTGTTTAAAAATGACAACGTGTAATTTATATTATTTTAAAGTTTGCTTATATAAAATCAATGCCCAATTCAATCTTCAATATTTATTTCAATATATTAATTGAATTAATGAAAATATATATTAATATTTGAATTTATGTACAGTTTGTTTATATAGACGTGAATCTAATAATTATCAATATTTATAATCAAATATTAATTTAATATAATATAATTGATGTAGCAATTTTACAATTATTTACATATTAACATTTATTTGAAACATGTGTTGTAATTATTTATTTTTTATTGTATTATATTATATTATTTTATATTGTTTTAGTAAAGCTGTCACTTTATATTCAACTCAACGATTATAAACTGTAAAATAGTTAAATTATAATTAGTTTCATTGCCTGTAATTTTTGCCTGTAATTTATTGCCTGTAATTTACACAATTGAGTTCATGTCTAGTGGAGGAAATTAGTAACGCAAAAGTTTTTATGATTTTTGAACTCCCTGTCGAAAAGTAGAATAGGAATGTCTAATAAAGTAAGGGGTTTGAAACACCCCTTGGGGGTCTTGGGGCAAAACATTAATTTTGTGTTTTTGCAACGTTAATATTTATCTATGGAGATTTATGCTTATATGCATTAAAAATACATAAAAATAAGGTTGTTAAATTATCAGATTTTTTAATACGAAATTACATAAAAATACCTATTTCATCACACAAAATGCAAAAATTTTATATTACGTCACTAAAATTTACATTGCATCAATTAAAAATGTGATTATATGTACACTTATGCTAACCCTGTAACCAATAGAGATACAGACCTCTAGATGCTGTCATGTGATAGCCCTATGGTACATCCATAAAGTACGTCTTAAAATTAATAACGTAATATTTTGACGTACTTTATGTAACAATTTATATAAGGGGAATGGCCAGTAAGCTATACATACAAAATTTTAATTTGCATATCTCGTAAACCACACCTCATAGAGCATTGTGGGTGGGCTCATTCGACGCTTCCTGAATTGCGTCATTTGTGTAAATTACAGGCCCGTCCCCGTGTGCTTGTTAGTTTCATACAATTTAAAAATGATTTTCAGAGAAAATTAATATTTATGTTGTACTTTGCAATTTTTTGTGTTACACATTTAATTTACGTTATTAGATTGTGATTATTTGTAGATGTAATTTTTAATTCTAATTAAATGTGTAATGGTTAAAACTTATAAGCGATAACGTCAAACAATTATTTTTAATTAACATAATATGAATTAATGTTTAAAATTAATGTTAAATTTCTGAATTTAATAAATAATAATAAAAAATTAATCTAGTTTTTCTAGTTTATAAAATGTGAAAAATATTTGCGTATATAAAAAATGATTATTGCATGTTTAAAATTCGCTATTAAAACATTTTATTAAATTCTATAATAATTAAATTAATAATTTTACTAATTAAACAAAAATTTTAATTTTATAAAATAGTATGTTAACAAATTTCGCTCGATGTTGCCGCCAAAATATATACTGCATATCTAAATAACAGTAATAGATTATTACTTAGAAATTTTGTACAGTTTGTCAAATAAGTCGATTAGCGGATACGTTGTGATATAGGCGGTGGCTATGTTCCCGCATCAGTCGCTATCTTCGCCGAAGCTTACTAGCATGCGCATTTTACCTTTACGGCCCGATCGCCGCGGCCATCCAGTCTATCCGTTCACTACAAATTCTTGCAGGTCGCGCTAAACTATGAAGCTACCGTTCTGACAGACCATAAATATCGAATCGATGTAACATTAAAAAATTTACATAACAAATATAAAAGCTATGCAAAAATAATTTATACAACCAGAGTAGATTTTATATAAACAGGAGTTTATATAAACAGAGTAGATTAATTAACAAATAATAATCAAGTAGATTAGTGTTAATTTTAATTTATATTTGTGATTAAATTATGTTGCAATAAACCACCACAAAATTACAATAAGTTTATCTTTTTTGTAATAAAAATTAAATTAATCAATACCGTATAATATTGCTAACATAGCGCTTTTAAATATTTTAATTTTGCGAATTTCTGGAATACAAATTATTGTCTTTAATTTTTAAATATTAAGTATAACTAAATTATATATTTATTGTACAGTTTATTGCATTAAACTTTACTCGTTGATCAAAAAACTATTGAGAAAATTTTGAAGATAATTATTTTAAAATTGGTATTATAATATATTATTATAATTGTTTATTTAAAAATATCAAATGTTAAATAATATATATTTTGTGATATTATAGTTTTAAAATAATTATAATTATATTAATATATATATATTCGTTTCTGAAATATTTAAAAATTTATATTAGAAACTATTATACATTTTGAAGAACATCAATAACAAGCTATAAATTAAACATAAGTATTGTTTTAACATTAATAACTTCAATAAATTGTATAAAATTGGCTAATCCGCAAACATTCTTTATTTTGCAAAATTTTATATACAATTGTTTGAAACTTTACAATTTAACATAATAAATTACATAATAGATATAATATTACAATTTAATAAGTACAAATTTTAAACATAATTTAATAATTAAATAACTTACAATTGTTTTACAATTTTTCACGCTAAATTATATTGATAATTAATTGCATTTATTTTTTTTTAATTCTGTACTCTACCACAGCCAACAATTGTTATAAAGTTAAATTGCATGATGTAAAATTACAGGTTACATATTAAAATTAAATATATCATTTGCTACAATTGTGTTCTGGCTTTCAATAATTGATGTGTTTTTTTGAGTGCAATTTGTTATTCTCGTATGTTAGGCGCGAGTCAACTGATTGGTAGTTTAATACTCGCCAACGTATAATTATTCCCAAATTTTGTATTATACATAGGACACTAAATTAACATTGATCTTGATAGGCATTTTTTAGTTTAATATTATATGTAATGTTTTATATGTTTAAGCTATTAATTGTTTGTATATAATTAACACGTATTTTATGGTTTGTCATTTATGTTAAATAGTTAAACTCCAAGCCATTCTATATAAAACATAGCACTAAAAATGTTTTGCGCGTAAAAAAATTAGACCGCGTTATTAATAATGTCCAAAAAATTTAATGAAAACATGCAAATTATATTAGATTGTTAGATTCAGTAATTTTATAAAGTATAGTTTATTAAGTGTATTCAACTGCCAATCATTGTAATTTAAAACATGTTGAAATTGCCGCTTAAAGTGTGTAAGTGCAAATAAATACATCAAACTGTAATATATGTCTCTAAGTCTATATTTTTATCAACAACATAAGTTTATTATAAATACTGGAAAAATATTTGAACAATTAATATTTATTAATATATATAATTGAGCTTCGAATTTTTTATAGAGCGAACTAGCTTAATACATGTAGATTTATAAGATGAAAATAATTTTGTTGTGTATATCATAATTTTTACATCTAACAAAAAACGACTAATTTAACAAACTATACGACAATACAAACGTAAATATTCATTAATTTGATTAAAATGTACAGTAAAAATTCACTATTTCCAGAAAATAGCACAGGCCTAAAACCTCATTTTCTCAAATTATTTAAACTTATTATTATAATTATAAAAATGTTAAATATGATTATTAATCATTAGTAGCAATTTGCCAATTATTTAATAATAATTTACAAAATAATTTACAACCCGACGTTGCTGTCCCGCATTTTAGCATTGAATTACATTATTGTAAAGAAAATAAATAATAAAAAGTATAGTATAGTTTACAAATTTGATTATAATTAAAACATTTATCAGATTAACTATGTTTAAATAAAGTATTTAAATTTAAACATATTAAAAATATATTTTAATTTTTGTATTATTTTTTACTATTATTAGGTATTATATTTTGCTTATTTTTTTGGGAATTCTATAACTGCCCTCTTATTTAAATGTTATGTCGATAAGTTGTGGTCGAGGGCGAGGAGTTGCGACACCACTTTCCATTAAACTATCATTCCCTGAAATTAGCAATCCGTTTTTATTTTTTAATACCGTCGTAGGGTCCCTAGTATAATTATGTAAATTTTATACCGCTTTTTTTATGTTAAGTATCAATTTTATTAAAAACACATGATTAATATAAAATAATGAGTGTGTTCTTGGTATTGTATCAATAATTATATTGTACATTTAAATCAAATTAATTCATTACAATTTTTAAATTATTTTACAGTTTTTTTTGCATTGCAACACATAATCCAACAACAATAATAAAATTGTAAATTACTTCTAGTAAGTAGTAAAATTTAATTTACTGCTATAATTTTAATTAAAACACTAATGGCTACTACACTGTTTTTATACTAGGTAATTTTAAAATACGTTTTTAATCACAGTTTTATTAATAAGTTAAGTGTTTATATAAAATGAGTAATAGATAGAGCTGTTAGTATTTAAATTTGGTGAACGTTTAGTGTTAAATTTAAGATAAAATTAAAGGTAAAATTTAACCTCTATTCTGAAATTTAACTCAAAATTTATACTGTATAGTGTGCCATTTATGTATTTTAGATAGTTTCTGTAAAATTTTGATAAGTAAATAATGAAATTTTGATTAATAAATAAATAATAAATTGATAATAATTAGCGTATTTGTAATCTATAATTTAATATTGACAGTGAATTTGTCATATTAATATTATTTATAAACAACACACATATTGTTTTGACAATTTCAAAATTAAACCAAAATTTAGTCTAATTTTAAAACTTTAGGCTAATATTACACTCGAAATGAAAATTAAATTAAATTTTCAACCCTAGTAATAGATTAATTTCAATATTTATAACAAACTGTAATCTTTATGTATATATTTTGTATATAATGTCAATTTTGTTAAGAATTATAAAATTGGCCTAATAAGTTATTTTAATTAATAAATTTACATTTTCGATAAAATTTTAAGAAAATATATAAGTTGTAATATTTCAATTACGGGTAATCATGTAACTACCTAGATAATTTTTATTTTCTATTAAAAAATAATATTAAGTTGAATATAAATGTATTAAAACTATATTTCTAAGTGTATCTTGTAATCTCTGTAATATTATACAATGTACTTGTTTTATGTAGGTATTAAAACTGTACTAATATTAAAATGTTTGTTTTCATTATCAGGAAATTAGTTTTAACTATAGATATTGAGATATCCCGGAAGCGCCGTTTAAAGGTCTTTGTTAAATTTTGCATTATACACACTCAATATAATATTTAACTAATTAATATTTACAATAAACTTAATATAAAAGTATACATAAAATTATTTTTTATTCATTTTATATAAAAAATTTATTTTTACTCTATAACGACTTAAATAAATATTAGCCATATGTATTTATCTTTATATTTTTATATTTGTTATTTTTATATTGGGGGCTAATTCGATTTAAATTATATACAATTTGTTTATATAGACATAATATTATTGTAAAATAATTATATGATGCAAGTTTGTAGGAATTATTGCCGGAAAACTTAGTTTACAATATTTATATTGAATATTTAAATCAAATGTAATAAAATTGAACCATTATAAAATTGTTATAAAGTCGTACAGTTTTAGTACTGTATTATTTCTGCATACTGGTGAGCGGATACGGATATGTCTATGGTGCTGTCCTGTGCGCCGAAATACGTGCGGATATACATAGCGTTCAGACTAGTCGAGCGCCGGTATCCGAACCGGCTATCAATCGTTAAATACGAAAATCTCGCGACCGATCCGAGCGAATACGCAAACGTATTGCTGCGGAAACCGTCGATTCCGTATTCCGCGAGTGTTTGCTGATTCCTGCGAACGCATACTAACGTAACGGCGCGCCGACCGTCCGAACGGAATGGCTACACAACGGTCAGGCTTACAAAAAAAACGTAGCTTTCGAGTGGATGCAGACATTAAGCATTAATGATATACTACGCGTGCAAACCCTATGCGCAGATTTGCGTTGACTATAGATTTATCAAGTATACAGTACAATTTAATTTATTAATTATGCAATGAAAATAAATAAAATATAAATAACATTGAACATTTTAATAACTCTGAGCCTAATGATTTATTTTTGATATATATTTTGCTACATTAATTATACATTTTTTTAAAATAAAAATCAAATATCTGTACTGATTTCTTTTAATAATATATTTACTTTAATATTTATTTATTATTTTTTTATTTGTTGCGTAAACAATTTTTATTAAATAAACTCTTATGCGTATTTATATATAAATAAGTGCAATGTAAAAATTATATAATTCAAAGATTTATTTAATTCGGTATCCATTGCTTGTAGTGTAATTTTAAACTAAATTAATGAGTCATAAAATTATAATTATTATACAGTTTGTGGTATTAACACCAAGAATCGAGTTTTTATTAAATAAACTGTAATTTGTTAACAAATGTTATTTTATAACTCATTAAAAATCTAACTTACCGATTAAATATTATCGAGTTTTATTTAAACATTAGTTTGTGCAATTTTACATAATCATTTATTTTTGTAAAAATCATTTTATTTTTAGCGTTACAGTAATATATTGTTTAAGAACGTTAAAAATAATACAAATGATAAAATAACAAAATTTAATTGTTTAAGCTATTTATAATATTTAGAGTAAAATAACATTTTTACGTAAGTTTTATAAGTTTTTCTATTTAAAAATCGTATTTTTATCAAAATTATTGATATTTATATTAATATAATTTACATTTGTATTTATTTTAATTATATATGCAAAGTATATTTTAAATGTAATTTTTCAAATTTTAAACTGCAAATTCATTATATTTATTTTTGATACTGTAATAATTTATAACTGAAAGATTTCATAACTGTTTCATACAGTACATATTTTATATGGAAAAAGTAATATATTATACTGCATATAAAGCATTATTTTATTAGGGAAAATTAAAAATTATATTATGATTTTATTCTTATTAAAATACTAATTGTGTATTACTAGTTATAATAGTTTATTAATAAAAGCCATATTTAATATATATTTGCTAAAATAATAATTGTAACTATTATATTTGTACAAACTACATGCTATTTATATTTGCTAGCAATTATTACTTAATAAAATACAAATTTATTAACTGTATTTGAATTTGCATTAATAGTTTTATTATACTATATAATTTCAAATAATATTGTAGAATTGGAAAATCTCCGCTTATTATTTTATAATAAATTTGTAAAATAAAATTTTTAAATTATACATATTCTGGAAATTTTTATATATATATAAATTTTTGTTATATTTATAATATTCATAAATAATTAAACATAAATTTAATCGGATGCAACGATTTTACACATTTCAAATCTATACTCGCATAGGAAACAAATTTTTTAAAAATGTTCAAAATTAAAAATTTTCGATTAGAGAAAAAAAAATTAAAAATAACTTGTTACTTATATTATAATTTTAAAGCTTATTTATATAAAATTAGTTATGAAAATTATTGTTGGTTTAATTACTTTAAATCTAAATTTTAAATGTATTAATAAATGTACATTTTTGAATTAATGTACAGTTTATTTATATACATGTAAAATTACGATAGTTGAACGAATTTCAAATATTGAAAATAGATTTAGAATTTCATACAAGATAATATTTCAGCTTATTATTCGGTTATTAATATTGGCCTAAATAGACAGGTAGTGTTGATAAATTGTTACATGGGCAGGAGTATAAAAATATTTTTCCGTGTTTTTCCTTCCCCACATTTACATGGAATACTATTATTCTACTAATAAAAACACAATTTTTAATTTATTTACAGTTAGTTTTAAACTTGTTTAAATTATATAATAACATATAAAACTGATTGTTAAATTTTATTAATTATAATGCTTGTTTCAGTTATCATACAGTTTTGTCGTACGAGTTTGTTACGGTAGCGTTCAACTAAGAAGTTCCTATCAACCCAGATCATCAATAAACGACATGAATAAATTTTACTGTATAATTTTATAATGTTTATTATATAAAAATATAATTATATTGTACATATTTTTAATAAACTATCAAAATGATTAGAAGTTTTGCTTTTATACGTTAGACATATCTAACTTGATTATTTCGTATACTTTGAGTAAAATATACTTGATATTCAAATATTTTGCATAGCTATTATATATTCCATATAAAATTTTACTAAACTATGTTGTTATTTTATTAATTTAAATTACCGTACTATCAATACGCTAATTTTATAATTTATATTTTATAACAAATATATTATAGTTATTCCTTAAAATTAATATTAGTTGTTTATAATATAGTAAAATGGTCGAGCAGGTGCACACACCCCACGCCCCTCAGTTCGAGAGCACCCGATCCGAAGATCAGGCGTCGGTCATCACTCACGACAACTACAAACCCATTGTCCGGGAGTTCCGCGAAGTGATCGAACCGTACCGTCAGATCGAACAACACGTAAAGCCCGTCGTCGAGAACGTGCACTTAGTTGTGGCCGAAGGTGAGGAGTTCCGACAGGCGACCGCTCCTATGTAGCATCTCTTGCTCTCCCGGCCCCGTTGTCATTAACCGCACCGTTCCAACTGCCCGTTCCCATTCCAGTTTACAAGAGCTGCGGCTATTAAATAATATTTTAAATTATTTAAGCATTGTCATTTTAATAAGTTTATAATATCACTATATTGTTTTAAAACAAACTGTATTATAAAAATTAATGTTTTTAATCTTTTGCATTAATTTAACAAATTATAAATGGCCTAATAGTTTGGACGATAATTCATTTATTATTATTAATCTTAATTGTCATAAGTTGTACATTTGCAATTTTATATTTTAACATTGGATTAGCCTTGTTAACTAACCGGGCAATGGATATCGGTTTGATTTTGGTGAGAATACTACAGTGATTGGTTGTAATTATTTGCAATCATTCCGACATTTATTAGTAAATAAGCATGGTTATAATTCACTCGCACATTCGCAATTAGATTGCGCTCAGGATAAATGTATGATGCTAGCAGTCGACTTTGGATAATCTTATCCGTTACCGTAAAATAAAAATAAGTTAATACCTGAAAAATTATACATGATACTTGACAAAATACATATTTCCTGCTTAATAGGCAATTGGTTTTTGATTTTGTAATGTGTGGCTCAAATAGTGTAGTAATATATTTAATGCAGAATAGGATGATAAATGGTGTGGGCTAAGTTTAATTTACAATGTAAATTTTGTGCATAATAAAATGTACAATGTAAATAAAATGTATAAACAATGTAAACGATGTAAATTTTACATACTGTGTCTATGTTCGTATTGAGTGCGCTTATGATTAACTGTAATTTAAAACCAAATTATTTATTTATATAATGAAATAACATGCTAAACTATAAGAGGTGTCTTCCTCACAAATTCTTAATTATTTTAAAAATTAAGAATTATATTATTATGACAAATTATTACAATGTTTATTAAATAATTATAGTGTTATATCTAACATTAATTGTAATGGCTAAATATATATTATTTATAACTTTAACCTGTTTCTAAATAAAACAGTAAATAACATTTTATCTAAAATTATTTATCAAAACTTCTGAATAATTTAATTGTTTTTTACTTTAATTACTTATGTAATTTACCCAAATCTTAATAAGTAACATGATAACTACATCATAAAGTAGAGGTCCAAAACGGGCCGGGCCGGGCCAAAAGGAAAAATTGTCGGACCGGGCCGAAACGGGCCAATGCTGAGAAATATAGAGCCAGGGCCGGGCCGAATAGAGTCGGCCCGAAATATTTTAATAAATACTATTGTAGATAATAATTTACAAAAATTAAAAATTTTATTACAAAAACTAAAATGATTGTCACATAATTTTCAAAACTACTCATTATAAATTTTAAATATTTTTAGTTTAATATATTAATAAATTAAAAACTAATATAAAAATCTAATTTTTATAATTACCAAGATAACTTTATTCCTTACCTAAAATAAATGTTTCTAATATATTTATAGATATTTAGTATATTTTGTTTAACACGATTTATTGTATTGTTTTTAAAATTTCGGGCCGGGTCGGGCCAAGAAATTAGCTAGTTTGGGCCGGGCCGCATCGGGATGCTAGGTCCGAACAACCGGGCCGGGCCGGGCAGTAAAAAGTCGGTCCGATTTAGACCTCTAAGTAAAAGTATATTAACGTAATCTCGTCACGAGTTATTGTTCATAAAATAATTTATTTTAAACCGTAAACTGTTATATAAAAACAATGATAAAAGTTAATGATTATATTTCTTGTGTTAAGTAAATAGTAAACTGTAAGTTGTATATATTTATTTCAAAATGTTAAATAAAAAATATTAGAAATTATAATAGTAAAAACATTAATGTATCTAGTTTTTATATACGTAATTTTTAATAGCTTTGATGGCTGTAAGCAAAGAAAAAGTATATATAATTTCACCTCTGACCCCACCCACCCACCCACCCACCCCACCCCACCCTATGGCCCAGCTATTAAGTTAAACATACATATAAACACTTGAAATATTAATCTAAAATAATTATACATTTTATTGATATAATGGATTTAAAACGTGTTTTAAACACATAATTTACCCATATCTGAATAATTTATTAGATAGACAAAACTAATGTCATCTTTGCGTATGGTTTATTAAAATAATTTATTAGAAACTTCAAACTGTAATATCAAAGCAATTATTATTGTAAATGTGTCGATTTAATTAATATTAAACTGTTGGGACTCAGGCTTCGTGTATTAATATTTAATGGAACTTATTTCATTTTTAATTACTATATATTTATTTACAGTAATTTATAATCATAAAATAAAAAATTAAGCTATTTTTATATAATTAATAATTAGTTACATTATTTGACAATAGAGGCAGCTATTACTGTTTTTAAATTGAAATTCGTATTAAAAAATTATTTATTTAAAACAAATACTTGTGTCGTGTGCAAAGGTCACGTACTATCCATTATGCACCTGATGTGGAATCCCTGGGTAAAGCAGAGAGCCTTGAGCCGAGATATTTAGTAATTGGGAGAAGTCGTCATACGATGTATTTATGTAACGTGCAATCTTGAGCGGCCTGCCAAAGCCAGATAATGTCCGATCACACGTTACTTCGCGGCGACGGTATTACCGACACAAGGCTATCCCGCCGCCGGTGATTCCAGATTCACCGATAACTCGAGAACTCAAACTCAATCAATACTTGGAATCACATAAACAAAGACTTTATTCACTAAACATGCCGACAGTGATACACAGTTGGCCATTTGGTAAATGTAAAGCAAAACACTAAAAGCATACAATATAAAAGATTTTACAATAAACTCAAAATAAGAATAAATCGCAGCCTATCGGCCGCGTCGTGGCCTCACGGCCCCAAACTCGCAGCGACTTGTCTTCTCAAACTGCGATTCACGACTAGCTCCTCGATCTCTCGATGCCTCGCCTTATATACACTTCGATCCACGTGTCGCTCAAACGTAAAGTCATCGTATGACGACTTCTCCCAATTACTAAATATCTCGGCTCAAGGCTCTCTGCTTTACCCAGGGATTCCACATCAGGTGCATAATGCATAGTACGTGATTTTTGCACACGACACTTGTAATAATAATTAATTAAACAGAAATATTTTATTATATAATAAAACATTTTGCATAATACAAATGCATTGAAAAACAATTTTATAACTTATATTTATATAAAATATAACTGTTTATGCTAATATTACTATTGTGCATATAAATCAAATTTTATTTATTGCGATCATTACAATTAAAAATAAAAAATAAACATAATAATACGCACCCAGTCATCGCCACTCAACGTCAAGCAGGTGCGCGCACACACACCCCACACGCGCCGCAGTTCGAGAGCACCCGATCCGTAGGCCAAGCGTCGACTACAGACCCATTGTCCGGGAGTTCCGCGAAGTGATCGAATACAGTCAGAGCGAACAACACATGAAGGCCGTCGTCGAGAACGCGCACACCGTTGGGGCCGTTGTATGGATTTTGCCAAAGAGGAGAGTTTCCCAAATTTTACTGCATTTTTAGTGACTTTTGCACATTTCAATACAAATCGATAATGGTCACGGACTTCTGAAGCACACTGTATTATTATATGTAACACAAATATATTTTCTAAATCTAATACGATTTAAGTATTGCACGCCGAAAAATTTACATAATTATAATAATTTAATAAAGCCCTATGGCTGTCCCCATTTTTAATAAAATTATTATGCTCATTAAATAAAGCTATAGTATAAACCTGACTTACAGTTTATAATAAGTGTTTTGATAATAAAAATATTATACGGTGTTGATATTTACACTTGTAACATTTAAAATTAATTACACTTATATTATAACTATGTATAAATAAGTTTGTTATAAATATGTAGTGTCTGTTATCATATTAGTTATTTTAGTTTTTACAATTGGTTAATAAATAATAATTTATTAGTGTATTAACGAAAATAAACTTTTATATTTATGTATAGAGTTTGTTTATATAGACTAAATTTCAACAGTCTACAGCAATTTTAATGATAAAATGTTAATTTTATTTAGGATAAAAAAATTTCGTTTACAATTTTATTAAATATGTATGCCACATTTAATTAGGAAAACTTATGAGTACTACCAGGGTGTTTCGCCTGTATCCGCATTCCTTCTATTAGTTTTTTTTAATTGTATTTTATTATTCATACTAATTATAAACAAGTTTTGTAAAATGTATGTTGTAATAATTATTTTGCCCAATAGGCTAATTGTTTGTTAAATTCGTGAAATTAATAAAAATTTATTCTTCTAACACATATATCATAAATTTTAATAAAAATATGTTTAATATTTATTATGACTAATTTTTGAGACTAATTGTCTAGACTAATCGACTAATCGACTAATTATCAAGACTAATTGCTTATCTTATAAATTCATTTTAGGTCAACAAACTGTATAATAATTGTAATACTTTTATTTATATAATATATATTTTTTATTTATTAATAATTGGTTGTTGGTGACCGGCGATTATTATACTAGTTTATATAATTTTATTCAAATTAATTTTAATTATAACAAAACAAAACAAAAGATATTTGAAAAATAATAATAATACAAACTTATAATATAATTATTTATTTAATTTGAAAATTTATTACAATTTATAATATTTAGGTTGAATTTGAGATATGCTTATATTTATGGCCGTTATAGAAATTATAAATGCGGAAGCTGCTATTCCGTCTCGTCGGCAACCATATCACCAGTTTCTAGGTATATAATGGTGTTCATGTCTATTTCATCTCGATGATTAAATTACAATATATAATTAAAATATTTTCAAATTTATACAATGTAAACTAAATTAAATATGTAAATAAATAAAATTATATACAAATATCTATAATGTTAGTTATAATGATATACCAAATTATTATTTATATGTATATTTAAAAATATTTGTTTTATGCTAATAGGCTCCAAATATAAAGTAAGTAGTTTAAAAATTATACAAAACTGTGTTTTATTATTATCGTACTGTTTGTTAATCTTTATATTATCTGTATATTAAATATAGAAAATGGTTATGTTGCACATGTTACAGTATTTAGCACTAGTTATGTACACTATTTGCATTGATTAATTTAGAGTAGAGCTGAGCAAAAAGACCTCAGGTCCTAGGACCCAGACCCGGACTTGAGGTCTTCAGAGGTCCGGGTCCGGGTCCTGGTCCTCAGTTTTAGTAGAAGTCAGAGTCTTTGGGTCTTGGGACCTAGGACCTCACTAGGATTGGCATTAGCTATAAAATTACACACATTTACTATTTTATTACTGTGTATATATTAACAGAAAGTATTAGTTGACTCATATTGTTATTATTATTGTTATTTAATATATAAAATTAATGTTATGTAATTTAACACTTTCTATTTGCTAAAAAATCATATAAAATATTGTGCAAGAGGTCCCAGGTCCTGGTCCTAGTCCTTATATAGAGGTCCGGGTCCGGGTCCCGGTCCTCAAAGATCTCACAATTCCGGTCCAGGTCCTAAATGAAGAGTTTCAGGTCCGGTCCGGGTCTTTGGTAAAGACCTCAAAAACCCGAACCTGCTCAGCTCTAATTTTAGACATAATCTCGTTTATCATAATTTACATATAAATTGGAAATATTGCAAACAGTCGTTGAATTTAAATTATTAGTTTAATTATACTATATAATTTTAAATAATATTTATTGATATGCATAGTCGTGATTGAATTTTTTATCTTAAATTATTGAAATAACATTTTTATATTATACATAATTTTAATATAAATTTATATTAAATATTAATAATAAATTTGAATATACCGGTAATTGCATTAATATTGTAAAGGATCGGATTCGCGTGAGGTGTCATGTGTCCGTGGGCCGTCGGATGTGGTGACCAAATTAAACATTAGTATCAAACACTAAAACACTATTAAATAATTAGGACACAAAAGAACTTTTATTAGAATAGAATATAAAATACAAACTAAAACTACATGTTAATAATTGGAGAAAGAATGACGCCTTAATCGCGCACTCTTAGGCGCTGGCACTATAGACGAGACTGAGTGCGGTATTAATCCGTAATAAATTTTTTTTAACACTAATATATAGCGAATATACATTCAATAATTCAATAAAAATAGTTTAACACAATCACGAAATTGGTGGTTTTATTTTATCGAGCTTTTCAAATCACGCAAAACCTATTAATTTTAGAAAAATTACTATTGTTATTTAAAATAAAATAAAATCATAATTTTTAAATATACCTTGGAGATAATTAATCAAACGCGTTGTGGAACACGCTCGAATATTGCTGTGCTTTTATCTCATTTCCGTTCTCTTTGTCTTTTTTCAAGAACGAGCGCCGAACCAAACGCTTCTCTTTCAATGACGTCCTCCGCACCAGTTGTTTGGTTGATGAACTGACCATCGCTTGTTCGGCGGCTGCGACTGCTCTCACCGCTCTCTTTTGTTCGTTGTTGTGGTTGACGTCGAGGTGAATGAATGCAAAGACGACATGCATTCTATGGTCAGACGAGAAAAGCGTTAATCAGACGTTTAGTGTAGACAAACCATTGCTAAAATTGAGAAACCATTTCGAGTGCGAGTCTTCATGCGTTGGGTTTGCCTCTCGCAAACGATCGGCAAAAATGTGAGCGATTTTGAACTTTCGGCGCACCTGTTCACTGACTTTAAATCTTTCAAATTCAGCGCGTCTTTGGTGGCCATATACTGCGCCGGCGGTTGTGGCGTATTTTGATTGTGTTGGCTCTGATGCATCATCACTGACACTTTGTTTTGCGGTGAGTTCGGCAACGAATGCGTCGATTGTCCACCGCATTACGCGATACACAAATGCAGACATTGGGCGACTATTCGCTCAACAACTCATTTAATGCAATCTTTGAACACGTTTTCTTCTAAATACATACTGAGTCTGGCGTTACTGGTCGTCGATATTCTAGTCACTCATTGGATTGGCTGCGCAATTCCACTAATGATTTTATTTCGAAATTTTTTTGATATAGCTATTGCTAATGAATTAATACAATATATTATTAGTTTGTTTAACATCGAAAATATATAACAAATTTTAATATAATTGAATAAATTTTAAAAATCGGATTTGAATGCAAAAGCGCGTAAAGACACGAGAATTCAGGCAATATATGATTAAACGGACAAAGCGTTAGATTGCAACGACAGCTAAGAAATGTTTGCTCTAAAGCAAACATTAGCAAAATTTATTTATTTATTATAAGTTAATTAAATTAATTGAAAAGAAAAAATAACATCGTTTCTAGCAATTGTTTTAAACAAAAGTTCTAATTCATTAAATCTTCCATTAAGCGCTCGGAATTGTTTACGTGATTTTTGTAATTTATCACGCCATGAAGAAACTATATTAATTATAATCGCAGCGTTACTACTACTATGTAGACCATTAACTTAATATTGCTTAAAACAATTTAGTTAATGTAACAGTTATACAGAACTTTACTGAGAGAGCCCCGCTATAATTAGACGCTAGTATTTATGGAGTCTAGAAAAGTTTTTAGTTTAAAAAGGTATCCAGTAATCCAGTAATGTGATCTTTGAATTGTCTACAGCTAACTGTTGTGCAAAATATATGTCTACAACTACTTGAGAAAAGTAAACCGAAAAGCAGTTATTCCTCAGAATTCGAATATAATTCACTTAATTACTGATTACAATAATTGATTTGATTTACTGAAACAAATATTTTCCTTCTTCTTTAACCATCCACATTTATACCGAATATAATTATTCTGCTAATAAAAACACAATTTTTAATCAATTTACAGTTTGTTTTAAAAACATAATTAATATATATAATCACATTTAAAACTAATTGTTAAACTTTATTAATTATAAAACTTATTACAGTAATTATAAACTTTTGAATTATTGTAAAGTTTATAGTGTTATTGCGCAAACTATAATAATAATAAATAATAACTTCTAATTTGTTATTAAACATTTTTAATATGATACATATTACATTATTTGTAAAATAATAATTTATTAATAAAAATTATCATTTTTATTATAATACATACATCTTAGATACCGTTAAACTTTTTATTAATTGAAAACAAGTACGCAGAATCATTATACGCAGTTCGAACAATCATTATACATACAAGCGGCGATTTTGCACAGTTCAAATTTAAACTCAATTTTTAGTAACAATATCTATACTGTGTAACGATGATTATTTTTATTCAAAAAATAATCTAATTAATAAGGTTACTTAGAATGTAATTTTGAAACAATACTATTCAGGAATTTCTAATTAGTTAATATGAAACATGTTATAAATGTACACGTGTAATTTACCCAAATATCAGTAAGTAAGATGATCTTTATTAGTTAAAGTATATCAATATAATCTCGTCACGATGTATTGAATCTTAAAAAAAATTTACATAAAACTGTAAACTGTAATATAAAAAAATGGTTAATAAATATTAAATTGTAAGTTGTATGTATATATATATATATATTTCAATTAGAGGTCCAAATCGGCCCGAATTTATAAAAATTGCACAATAAATCCCTTTATATAAAATATACTAAATACGTTTAAATGCATTACAAACATACTTTTTAAGTAAGAAATAGAATTACCATAGTAATTTTAAAAATTAGGTGTTTATATTATCATTTTATTTACTAAATTAATAAATTTTTAAAACTATCATGATTTTAAGATAATTGGTGATAAAATTTGGTAGTTTTCAAAAGTAGCTTTATAGTATTTATAATTTCTGTTATAAAATGTTTAAACTTTATTAATAATTTGCTATTTTATTATATAGAAAAAATATTTCGGGCCGACTTAATTCGGCCCGGCCCGGCCCGATATTTTGCAGCATTCGCCCGATCCGCCCCGGCCCGACAATTTTTTCTCTCGGCCCGGCCCGTTTTGGACCTCTAATTTCAATAATCTAAATGAAGAATATTACAATTATTAATTATTTAATAATATATTATAATAAAAAATACATAAATTAAGCTAGACATAAATACTTACGCTATTTATCTTTATGCTATAAGCGACTATTGCATATTTTGAATTTCAGTTGTAATTATTCAGTTACTATTAAATTATCGTTCAGTTTGTAAACATGTTAGTATCCGAGTTTATCAGCGTAGATGCCGACGGTTCTAGTACGGCACCGGCGGCTTTATACGACAGTCCGTTTTGTACCAGCAGTAGACATCCACCACCATTTGCCCGATTATCATAAACATTTACCACGAGCCATTGCGGGATAGGGTCAACATCATGTCTCTGATTGCACCAATAGTTTTTTTTTAATTTATAATAAAATTTAATTAAGTAAAATTAATCCCAGTAAAATTTTATTAGGAATTAATAAATAAATAATAAAATGGTAATTCGTATTTGTAATTTAAAATTTAATTTTTTTCAGTAAATTTGTTCTTATTCATATAAATCATACACAGATACTCATACTATACTAATAAACAGCAAAAATATTGTTTTGCCAATTTTAAAATTTATACCAAAATTTAACCTAAATTTTGAAACTTTAAGCAAATATTTTACTTTAAATGAAAATTAGACAAAATTTACAATCCTAGTAATACATCATTTTCAATATTTATAACAAACTGTAACTTCTACAGATATATTTTGTATATAATATCAAATTTGTTACAAATTATAAATTGGTCTCATACACCGGAAGTATTTTTAATTAATAAATTTACATTTTCGATAAAATTTAGATAATATATAGAATTAAAATAAATTTATTTAAAATTTGTTAATTATGTAACAATATTTTTTGAAAATTAATATATAAAATACATTAATTATGATTATAATACAGTTTTAAAATATAAGTAGTTTTTAATTATAATAAATATCGCAAAATAAATTCTAAATGTGTGTTGTAAATATCGTTTAAATAATATAAGATTAGTATGATTAATTTACGACGCAACATTTTATCGTAACTGGATTATCTTTACATGTTGACCGCAATGACAGGATGTCGACGGATGGGCTTTAAATTCTTACCGAATGTGCGATATGAACCCAAAAAGCATGCAAATCTAAAATTCGCGGCAAATGGATACACGTTTGGTCAAAATTTACAATAAAATTAACCATGTTTATGCTTTACAGTTATCGCTTTAAATAAGCTATAAGTTACTAATTATATATATATATATATAAATATATTTTACTATTTGGTTATATTATTTAAATTATCCATTTTAATATTATAATATAATTAAATAACTAATTGTAGAAAATAACTAATTGATAATTAGTATAACATTAATAAACAATTTATTAATTTTACAAGCATAAATTACGTTTAATAAATTTAAATAAAATATAATATTATTAAATATAATAGCTTGCGTAAATTAATTTTATTTTGATTTAACAGTCAGATTTTAAATTCAATTATAATTATATTTTATTTAATTAGCGTGTGTGAAACAACTTTGTTATTATAATAATTATTCTAAACCAAAGAATTATGAAATTAAATTACAGTAATACATAATGGTTAACACAAATATGTTAAGATATTTTATTAGGTAATGCGATTAACACAACAAATGTCAACATTATTAATTTCATCTAAATTTTAAATATATTTTTTAAAAACATTTTCTTATTGTGATTATTAGTACATGCAATATTCTATTTTAATTTTTCAGTGATTATTAACATATAAACACATATTGCAAACTGTACTAGAATTAGAATTAATACTTTTATTATACTACATAATTTCACAAAATAATATAGAGATGAATGAAGTTCAGCAATATTTTATCTTATATAAATAAATATTAGTTGTATTTCATATATATTTTAAATAAAAAGTTTTATTTATATATTTTTTAAAATTAAAATTATAATTAAACACAAATTCAATAATAAACACTTATTTTGTGCATTTCAAATTAATACTCACAATATAAACAAAATTTTCAAAACTATACGAAATAAAGAGTTTGTGTTTAATACAAAATAATATTATTAAAAAATAGCTTGTAACTACTATTATTTTAAAAATTGTTTATATAAAATTAGTTTCGGCGATAATTCAATCTCAAATATTTAATACAAATTATTGAATGAATCAATGAAAATATATATTTGAATTTATGTACAGTTTGTTTATATAGACGTGAAATTACTATAATCTATATAACTATACATATTTTTAATTAAATATTAATTTAATATTATATAATATAATCTTTGTAGCAATTTTACAGTTGTTCAAATTAACATTTATTTGAAAAATGTGTTGTAATTATTTATTTGTTATTGTGTCTTGTTAACTTAATTTATTTTGTTTTAGTAAAGCTGTCACCCTATATTTAACAAAACGATTATAAACTGTAAAAAATATTATTTTAGATACTTTAATACAATTTAAAAATTATTTTCTTAGAAATTTAATATTTATTTTGTATTTTAATTTTTTTTATAGATTAAATTCACGTTATTTGATTGTAATCAGTTTTAGATGTAATTTCTAATTCTAATTAAATGTGTAATGATTACAATTTATAAACAATAACGTCTAACAATAATTTTTAATTAGTTTAAAAAATATGCATTTTAATAAAATTAATGTTAAGTTTTTTATAGAATTTAGTGCATAATAAAAAAATAATCTAGTTTTTCTAGTTTATAAAATGTTCAAAATATTTCATTATATAAAAAAATCATTATAGCATGTTTGAAACTAAAATTCGCCACTAAAAACATTTTTTACAATACTAAATAAATAATTATTAATTTTATTAATAAAACAAAAATTTTAATTATATAAAATAGTATGCAATTAAACTTCGCGCTTTCTCCTGTCCAAAATTTATGTTGCATATTTGAATAAAATTAATAAATAATTACTTTAAAATTTGTTACAGTTTGTCAAATTAGTCTATAAGCGTATACGTTGTCGGATAGGCGGTGGCTATGTTCCCGCATAAGCCGCTATCTTCGCCGATGTTTATTAGCATGCGAATTTTACCCCTACGGCCCGATCGCCGCGACCATCCAGTCCACCTGTAACTACAAGTTCTGGCCGGTCGCGCAAAACTATGAAGTTGCTTTTCCACAAACCATAAATATCGAATCGATATAATATTTAAAAAGTTACATAATATATAAGCTGTACAAAAATAATTTTATTTTTTATACATTTATATAAACAGAAGTATAACATTTACTAATCATACCATGTAGATTAGTTTTAATTCTAATTTATATAAGTGATTAAAATATGTTGCAACAAACAATCACAAAATTACGGCAAGTTTATATTTTTATGATAAAAATTTAATTAATTAATATGGTATAATATTGCTAACATTGCTCTTTTAAATATTCTAATTTTGCGAATTTCTGAAAATACAAATTATAGACTTTTATTTTTTAATGTTAAATATAACTAAATTAAATACTTTTTGTACTGTTTGCTGCATTAAACTTTTATTGTTGATGAATAAATGTCAGAACTATATAGAAAATATTTTAAGATTATTATTTTTAAATTTATTTTATAATTATTGATTATACATGTTTATTTGTAAATAACACGACTAATGACTATTTTCTAAATGATTAAAATTAGCTGTTATGTAAGCTGCTATATAAACATAATTTCAAGATGTAATGTAAATGTAAGATGTAAAATGTACTGCTTAATTTAATATATTTTGGAAAGATTTGATATTAATACTATAGCTCATCAAAAATTTAAGTTTAATATAAATAGTGGCAAAATTATGTATTAATTAATAATTTTATTTAATTAAGCATACGATTTTTTTTAAAGCTTACTTGCTGAATACATGTTAGTATATAAGATGAAATTAATTTTTATGTATATATATATTATAATTTGTACCTATAACAAAAACGGCTAATTTAACAAACTATACCATTTTTCAAAAGTAATGATCATCAATTTGATTAAAATGTACATTATAAATTCACTATTTCTAGAAAATAGCACATGTCTAAAATGTCATTTTCTCATGTTATTTAAACTAATATAATTATAAAAATGATAAATATGATTAGTAATCACTGGTAGCAAGTTGGTATAATTTAGTTAATAATTTACAAAATAATTTAACACTCGACGTTGATAGCCCGAATTTAAAATTAAGTTACATTATCGTTAAGACTACACATAATAAAATTAAGATACAGTTTACAAATTTTGATATAATAAAAACATTTATCAGATTAACTATGTTTAAATAAACATATTAAAATTAAAACTTATTAAAAATATATTTTAATTTTTGTATTTTCTCTTGATATTAACAGGTATTATATTTTGCTTAGTTTTTAAGAATTATATAACTGCCATCTTATTTAAACGTAATGACGATAAGCTGAAAAACAAATCTAATTTAAAATGTACAATTCCTTCAAAATATTTCAATGATCTGCTATATTTATATTAAATTTTACACACTAAATAATAAAAATTATTTATTTGAGTAATTGAAAAAGGTAATGCACTCTCATGCAAATAATTTATATGCATTGTAAATGTATTATGTACAAAATTGCATAGTAACAGAATATTATCAATATTTACCCAATTTAGAGATGAGCAAAAAGACCTCAGATCTTAGAACCTGGACCCGGACCTGAGGTCTTTGAGGTCCAGGTCCAGGTCCAGGTCCTCAAAGACTTGAGAGGTCCAGGCTTAGGTCTTAACCTAGAGGTCCAGGTCCAGACTCAGGTCTTAAAGACTTAGGACCTCAGGTCTTTTGCGACCTTAATATATAACATTAATTTTTAAAAGATTGATATTTTGTAATAAAATATTAATGTTAGAAAAATCAAAACTTCAGAAATCCATATAATAAACTATAAATGAGTCATTTTTCATTAAAGAAAGAATTGAATATCAAAACAAATATGATAATAATGTGAAAATTGACACTTAATAGTTTTATTTAAAACATTGGCGATGACTTTTTTACCATCCTATTTTTACCATCCTTATTTTACCATTCTTTTTTTACCATTCTTTTTTTACCATCCTTTTTTACCATCCTTTTTTACCATCCTTTTTTTACCATAATTTTTT
>JAQIXC010000570.1:0-23490 GCA_034697605.1 Metabelba pulverosa | reverse complement strand
TTGGCCGACAAAATTATCGACAAAGAAAAAAATTTTCAATTTCCCAAATATACTGTTTTTTGAAAATTTTCAAAATTTAAAAAAATTGAATTTAATTCTTGTTTGACTCGATTCGTGAGAATCGTATTGAAAACTACATTCAACTAAAACCAAAGCTATTCTACAATTAGCCTACAATGTGTTCTATAAGTGACATGGTGAGTTAGTTGCATTCTTCTCTTTAATTTTTATAACTACTCAAAATATACATTCAAACGAAATTTACAAATATATTTATAATGTATGATTTAAAAATTAATACAAAATAACTAAATTCGCATAAAACTGACTAAATCTATAACCGCAGGCAAACGACAAACTCATGCAAACAATACATTCAGATTTGAAGCTCTTCTGAAATACAACAAATACAGAATTGTTCAGTATATTCAAATATAAGCAATGCAATTTGTTCCGATAAGTCGAGACTCTCGAGAGCAACTGCACAGTTATTTGTTATTATTATATACTGTATATTAATATCATTTTTTTAACCACTTTAAGTAAATTTCGTCGATACGAGTATTTCGATTGTTTTAATAACTAAATGAAATAAAGCGATAATTAAATGACTACTCATTTGAAGTTTTCAATTGAATTATTTGCGATATTTGTGTTGATTTCAAGCATTAGAAGCGAAACGACTGAAGGAATCGATGAAAATGCGATCGAAAGCGACAATAATTCGGTCGACTATTCGCTAGAATTGGACCTAAACTTCGATAACTCAAGCAATTGGTCGAACACTTCGTCGACTAATTGGCCGCAAAACCAAACTCTGTCTCCGAATACGACGACTGCCGAGTCGTACACCGGCGAGGAGACGGACGGCACGGATGAGGACATCCGAGTGACTGCGGGTGTGATTGGGCCGAACGATAGCGACCAGACATTGAGTCCCTTTCTAAGAGGATTAGAGATCTTAATGTTGGTGTTGGCGCTGATGGCGCTCTCGGCTTCCGTTTGGCTCGTATGCCGTACTTACGCCGAATCGCTCGACGCGGAAAAGCACCCATACGTCCGGTCGGGCAGAGCGGTGACCGGCGACGCACAACGACCGGACGATAAGGGCATTGAAGTCGTCATTGGATTACCGATCGAAGAGCCGAACGCCAACTCAACTCCGAATTAATCACTCATTCGATGATTTAATGATTTACTACTTTTATGATAATTATATCGATTTGTGTTTTCTATTTCAAAATTAATTAATTCTCTATTATTTATAACTCGATTATTCTGTAACTAGTTATCTGTTATTTCGATCAAAACTCAATTTTTCTAACATTCAATATATCTCTAACTTGAAAACTGAATAATTTAGTGACAATATTGATACCGTATTTGTTGATTAAAATCTGTATAAAACTTGCTATTATTAAGTTACACAGTTATTAAACAAATTCCTATACTAAACTGATCTCTTGTTAGTTAACAAATGGCAATAATTGGTTAAATTAGCGCCAATTTGCCGATAATTCCAATCGTATTAACAGTTTGTTTTTATTAAATGTAAAAATAATTTTCAAAACAAATTATTACAAAATCTAAAGATTAGGCGAAAAAATGAAATAATAATTTAACATTTAATTTATACTTTATATACATAAAAGTATATACTTAATACTTTACTTGCTATCAAAGAGTTACCAATTAACTAGCTTTACTAAGTTATATAATGCATTGTTAGTTAGATTCGATTTGTAAGTCTACTTGTAATTATAAGTTGGATTCGGATAAGTTACACAGTTATTAAACAAATTCCTTATCTCTTGTTAGTTAAGAAACGACATTATTTGGTTAAATTGGCGCTAATTTTCCGATAATTCCAAATGTATTAACAATTTGTTTCTATTACTATGAATAAGAAAAACATTTTTCGAATTTATTTTAAAACAAAATCCAAAGTATAAACGAAAAGATAAAATAAGAGATTAAATGATTCCTTAGGTTAGAAAAGAGAAATTCAATGTAAAAGTGTTTTATTTTTCGGCATTTTTTCAATTAATTGATCGTTAAGTATAGTGACGAAGATTTTCAACAATCTATACTGTATACAATTTTGAAGAAAGTAGTTGTAATTATAGTTAACCATTACATCAGCAAAATGTTAAAATACAGGTTTGAAATCTTTTTATTATAATATTTCAATTTGCAGTACATTTAGTAATGCTTTTATTAATTATTTGCTTGACTCTTTATTCCGCCTTTCCATATTTTTGCTTGATAAACTTTATAACTTCTATGTATGATTAATATTTATAACTATTTAAGATTAATTAATTAACAAATTTGTGTTATACTGCACATCATAAGAAGATTTAATCTAGTTAAAGTAATAACTAAATCCACGTAAGAAATGATATTGCATAAATACATATAAGCTATTCCTAACTTAGTACACTATCACTATTTGCTGCAGTGTAAGATTATTTTCTAGGGCCGAATATATTTTAATATAAATAAAATAAAAATTTTATAATATGTTAAGAAATCGAATTATAATGAAATGTATAAAAAGTGAGTCAAACAAAACGGGAACTGAATTACGGAGAGTAACGCACGATTCGAGTGATATATCGCAGCGATTGTCGGCATTCGTAGTATTTTTGCGCACATTTCGGCCAAACATTGAGAGAAAGTCTTACGAAATGATAAACAAAAATCTCGAACCGAATATTAATACTCAATAATAGGAAAACAAATCGTATTTTTGATAACAATTTAATCGAAACTAAAAATTCACTCAATTTTCCAGTCATTTGTCGCGAAGACAATGAAAATTCACCTCTAATTTGATTGAAGAAAAACTAATAACTAATGCGATTATAGCGAAAATGTGTGAAACGTTTGACAATTTTGCGATAATAAACCGTTTGATAAACGCGACTATAATTTGCAAAATCGATAAATCGTTTGTAAATACCATTAATAGCGAGAAAATCGAGTATAGGATCGAAACGAGTGCTTAGTCTGTGATCAGGAGTTCGCGACCGGAATGAGTGTCAACGCGAAGAGCGGCGGCAACGGCGCGCCCGTCGGCGCCAAGTCGTCGGTCTCGAAGTGGTTGTCGCACGTGAAGTACGAGCACCTGATGGCCGGCGTCTGCGGTGGCGTCGCCTCCACTCTAGTCCTGCATCCGCTCGATCTGCTCAAAGTGCGGTTGGCCGGTAAGGCACCCGAGTAGCATGACTATTCCACCCTAGAATTGCGACTAACATGCTTATTTTTGGCAGTGAACGACGGACAGGTGGCCGCCCGGCCCCACTACCACGGCCTCGCCAACGCCGTCACCACTATCTTCAAGAGCGAGGGTGTCAAAGGCCTGTACAGGGGTGTGACCCCCAACTGCTGGGGCGCGGGCGCCTCCTGGGGCTTCTACTTCCTCTTGTAATCAACAGTTTGTTTATTCAATCGATTTATTGCTATTTTATTATCAATTATTTATTTGCCGTAAAGTCTATGCAATTGAATGAAAAGATATTAAACATTAATGCCTTCAATGTTGAGGTTTATCTCGTTTTCCACACATTCACTGATAAACTCGATATCTGTTTTGGTTTTAATTTTTCAAAACTTTTATTACATTTTAATTCAGAATATATTGAATTAATTATTGAATGAAATAATTTTGTTATTTAATCAATGAATTACAGAATATTATTGATTTTAAAATAATGTTTTGCCGAAAAATGTTTAATATAATGAATAAATTTTTGAAAATGATAGCTACAATACAATTAAGTCTCGTATGACTGACGGGACGACAAGCGCTTTAGGTCCGGGCCGTCATATAGTGGCCGCTGCGGGTATGCCGTCAATGAGTCGATTGTTTTGAAAGTGGTTTTGAAATGCAATTCTAACACTACAACAGAGGCCGGAGTTCTGACACTCGCCATAACGAACCCGATTTGGGTCGTGAAGACCCGGTTGTGTCTACAGTACGGGACGCTGTCGGAGCTGCAGACCCTTCCGGCGTCGAAGCGCTACTCGGGAATGATGGACGCGCTGCGCAAAGTTTACCAATACGAAGGCGTGCCCGGCCTCTACCGGGGCTTCGTGCCGGGCATACTGGGCGTAAGTCACGGCGCTCTCCAGTTCATGGCCTACGAGGAGCTGAAGAGGTACTACACAGCGAAGAATAAGTTGGAAGCGGACGCCAAGTTGGGGACAATGGCGTACCTGACCTGCGCCGCACTCAGCAAACTGTTCGCCGCGAGCATCACATACCCATATCAGGTGCTGAGGGCCCGGCTCCAGGACCAGCACAACACCTACACCGGTGTGATCGACGTTATCCGCAAGACCTGGAGGTTAGACCTATTTCTTAATTACTGCTTCGCTTTTCGAGAAAAGCCAACACTACTTCTCAAACAATCCGTGCATTTCATGAATCCATTCGTTGTTTTAATTACTCATTATTTCGATTCGGAATTCAAAAAAACTATCTATTTTTGTGCGATATTTCTCAGAATTTAATTTTCCAAAAAAATATACATAATATAAGAATACATTTTGAAAAAATAAGAAGATTATTGAAAATATGTGTGAGATTATGTAAAAATAATAATACCATTGCAATGAAATAATGAGAATTTTTGCAAAAATATTCAATTTAAAAGGTCTAATAAGCCTAAGACTTAGCTTTTTATTATGTATTTTATTTTGTTTTTACTCCCAAACCTGTCTAAGCATTTCGTACATTCCATTCCATACACTCTTCTATTCATTTGTTTTCCATTTGTTTTTTTATTTCATTTGCTTTTGAATTCTTGAATTCTTGTGACTGTTTGTGACGCTTTTTTTTAATTCTGTGTATCTTATGTTGTGCTCTCTTTTTCGAAATTATTTTTGCATTTCAAAAAGTTACCAAAACTATAACTACGTATTATAGTCTATGAATAGACAGATGAAAACATCTGACAATTTTTCTTTACTAAACACAAATATTTATTTATTTGAAAAGAATTAGAATTGAAGCGAAAAATCAATAATTTCGCGTATAATCTGAGAAATAGATAGATATTGTTTAGACTATTACTGTTATGGTATATAAAAATGTTTGTATATATTATTATTGAATTTGAAAAGGCATTTGAGAACTTGAATGACTTTTGTTGTTGTTGTTGAGAACAAACTGCACTGTATAAAAGAAACGAATCGGTTGTGAGTTCTGTGGCGAATAAAACTACCATCTCTAGGTTTGAACGGTGGGGAGGCTTTTACAAGGGGTTGGGTGCTTACCTCATCCATGTCACTCCTAACATATGCATCGTCTTCCTTATGTACGAGAAATTCTCGCCGACAGCCCTGCAATCCAAGAGCTCGTCCATAGCGTCGAGAGAGTACGCGGAGGAGTGACCGCTCCCGGCGCTGTTGTCCTCTCTCTCCTCTTGTCTCTTGTTTTTCTACTTCGGTTTTGTGAACAAATCTATTGTTTTAATTCGAATTTTAACATGTTTATAACAAATTTTTAAAAACAAATTGTGTTTTTATTCCCTAATAATAAAATGAAAAGTTTTTGTTTTGGTTATCAACTTATCATTGAATCACTTACTCATTCAGATATAAATATATAAATATTTTTCTGACGGTTACTTATAGTACATGGGTATTTGTTTTCGATTGTTATTTCTTGTTAATTTTTCCACAAACAAATATCACATATTTTGTCAAATAGTAAAATTTCCTGTAAAATAATATCGAGATTTTGTAAAAAAAAAAGATTATATAAATGACAAATCAATTGATTGATTTCGAGTGACACACAAAACGCACTTTTGCTGTAAATACAAACCGATATTAGGATCGATCGGAAAGGAATGACTTTGTTTTGCTCGCCTATCACGTTGTAAATAGAGCTCCGCATTTAGATTATCGCAAAACATTCTTGTCAAAACATTTAAAATCTCAATTTTCTTTCTCCATTCAAAACGATTTAGGTTCGAAGGCTTGAAGGGATTTTATAAAGGACTGCTACCCAACCTAATTAAAGTAACGCCGGCCTGTGCTCTCACTTTTGTTACTTACGAACACTGCAGTAATTTTCTGCTCAAAAAATAATACCTTTTTTCGCATTAATTTGTTTTTTTAAATGAATTTTTTCTCTTTATTTTCGTTCTTCTCATCTCTCGTTTCGAGAGCCTATTGTTACCGAAAAAACATCTCTCAATGTCTTCACACGAATACACAAAAACTTATTCGAAATTATGTTTTATGTTATTATATTTCTTATTGTTATTTATTATCGCAACAAATAGTTTGTTAGAAAATTGCAGAAAATAAATAATTCAGTTCTGTTTGAATCGAATGTAATATTTGTTTTTATCGCAACTTTTAAATTAGTTGCGTCTGAATTGAGTCGAAAAATATATATTTAATAAATTTGACTATAAACAAGTGCAATTCTTTGTTTGGGGGATTCAATTACAAATTTAATCGAGAATTAAATTTGTATTTCTCATTAATATTAATTTGATTTTTGTTAATAGATTTGTATAATTAACTCAATTTGTTATCAAATGTTTCCAACGATTATGAGATATTCTATCGATTTGTTCCATGTACAAATTACACGAATATAAAGTAATTTTTTGACTTTTGATTACAAAAATGTTTTGATTAAAAAAATATAATTTAATAAAATAATTAATAAAATAATTAATAAAAATATAATTACAAAAATTTGTTTATTTTTTCACGTTATTCACAATGTACCAAGAAGATATAATTTTTGAAAAGAAGTAATGAGTAAATTAGAAATAAAAAATTCAATTAAAAGCGAAGAGTTTATTTTTTGTGAAACGACATTAAAATGTAATAAAATTTCTCGACTTTCGCAACAATTTGAATGAATGTGAAGTTTTGTCGAAAAGGAATTCTTGTGTCATATTGTCTATTATTTAGAGTGAAATACGAATTTACGATTCAATAAACTACTCATCTCTCGCGTCCATTGCCAACAAAAAGTATATTAAATTCTGTCTTATCTGGCGATCGCAGACTAGACGCACAGCACTCGACTGTTAGGGCCGGGGCTTACGTCAATGGTTGGCTCAATTGGCTTTTGGCACTTATTTTATGGCCAAATAAAAACAGAAGTGATATAAAAGTCGAGCCATAGCTTCGGTCCGAACAGTCATTTTCGGCTAAAACAGTGATTCGAGAGAAAAGAAAAAATGGAGAAAAAGAAATATTATATTATATTATATACGAGTATTGTCTTCAGGTTTATCCGTACGACTGCCTCCACTGCGCGACCAGTTTCTACACAATTCTTCGAAACAATTCTTACTTTCGATGCATTCCTTGAATTATGTGTTTCGACGGGCGAAACAGCGATTGTATTTGCATTTAAAGTTTTTTCTATTGATTTTTATTCAATTTACTCTTTTTTCGTTCCTCTTTAACAGCATTTGCTCACAATTTTTACAAATTCTCGCAAATCCAATAAAAGTCGAATTTTTATACGGTTAATTTTATTTTAGGATGTATAAAAACGCGGGCGAAGATATTCCTGATTCAATTAAGTGCGCTATTATTGAATGCTAGAAATGAGATTTTGTAGTCGAAACGAACTTTTAGTTTATATTTAAATTAGAGAAATTAGTGAAATATTTTTGCAATAGTTCGACGAAATGTTGATTTAAGCGATCAAAACAAGAAAGTTGTCTAAAAATAGATTTAGGAATTAGTGATCGAAATATATTTTTCTTTTTAGTTTTGAAGTGTAAAACAAACGAATAAAATAAAAATTCTAAAATCAATTGACGAATAGTAATGTACAGTTAGGCAGACGTTGAGAAGGTTAGCCGCTTTGAGTGGATTACAAAATATCAAATGTCAAAGTTTTGAGCATGCTACCAGCACGGAAATAGCGGAAGTTACTTATTTCTAACAAATTTATTACTTGCATTTATTTGGCATATGTTCGTTTAACTAAATTTAAACTAGATTCTGCTGCCTGTAACTTAGTACAAATAGAAATATTGATATACATTTTGCAAAGTTAAAAATAGTTCAATTTAGTTATCAGGATAAATGAATCAAGCTGGTTAAATTGTGAATGGTAGGTTTGAAATGAATTGAAATAAAAAGTTTCGAACTGCGGCGCTCATCACAACGTCTGAGTGCAATATAATTGAATTTATTGGGAAAATAGTGGAGTAATTGCGAGCACTATATGTTCGCACACATCGATCTGAAGTCAATTTGAATATAAAGCAAACTTTTATGCGAAGCAATAAAACGCCGTTTTGTGTATTGAATCCAAAAATGTTGAGAAGTTTAAAACCGGGGCATAACCAGCGCTGACACCATCAAGGTGATTGCAAATTCTATCAAGCATAAGGTAGGGTACGATTTGACGGGTAAGACTGCGAGCGCAGGCAGTTGCAGGAAGGGGAACGGCTGTTTCGTCGACACGACAACAGGGTGAAACACAGTATTAAGAGCACATGCAGCTCTGAACGCTCTGGCCATCGATTATTTTTATCCAAACATTTGTGCCTGGGTGAGAAACATTGGTTTTCGTGTCTAGACGTGTACATGCTACTGCCAAACCATTGAGAAGAGCTGCGCTCTACAATTCCGTACATGTGCCACTCACCCGGGTATGCGCTTCGGGAGAGTCACTGCATTTGACTTAAATATAAATTTATTGAATTTAAATCGAATTTTTCACAAATTTTGCAAAATTATACTAAACATTCGATAATTTATTGCAGACAAAATTGTACTATGATAGTTTTATTATTTATATTTGGAAGCTAGTATAAATTTTCGGTTTGGCAAAATTGTGTGTTTGTGTTTGATATAGAAGCCTTGATCATGCCGGTGCAAAATTGCGAACTATACTCTGTTTTAATGTCGCTCTTAATCGCGTTTTATTCGTCGGCTTTGCTGTCATTTAATGGAAATCTTTATTTGTGTTCTTCTGCACTGTTTTTGTTGTTAAATAATCGCGATTTGAATCGACGCCAACTCAACAGATGTTGTCTCTCCCGTCGATTATCCGCATTTACCTAAATATTTCATACATTTTCATGAATCAAATATTCATATGTGACGAGTGTTTTGCGAAAAGCAAATCCGATTAACTTCTCCTTACGTTTTGTTTTTAAAAACACAAAACTACAAAACAAACAGTTGTATCAAATGACTTGTGAAATATAATTATTTATACAGTATAATATTTTTTCGCTTCAAAAACGTAGCGAATTATTTGACAGTAATCTACTGGATATGCGACGCAAAACTCTATCCGAAAGGGCATTATTTGAAATTGTATTTTAGCTTGATAATCTGTACATTACTGTATTATTTTATTAATTAGATCTTTGTATTTTAGCAAACGTTATCTATTATTTGGTTTAGTTTTTAAAACCGAATTTAAGTTCGAGAATACACTCCAGAATTTTAAACAAAAATAAAAAACAGATAAGAATACGGTTTTTAAGAATACGATTAAGAAATCGTTAAATGTTATGAACAAACTTCTCGGGCTTTTAGCGAAATTAAAGATGTTATTTATTAGAAAGTTTTCAAAATACGGGCATTTTTTACCATCGCCAATGTTTGACATTCAACTAACCAATAAACATTTATTGTTAGTTTATTTGCTTGCTAAATTCTCAAAATGAAATGGATGAGCATGAAACTGTAATTAAACGAACCTGATAAAAACTAAAGCCGTTTAAATTAATTTTGTTATAAACAAACAAAAAATTGATTAAATATTTAACATTTGATATCAATATTATTAATATTTTTGTAGAACTCTTTATCAGTTAGTATTAACATACGGTATACTCTATTTAATTAAAGCATTTATTTTAAAAATAATTTCTATCAAGCATAATAGATCATAGACGTGAGCGCGAAATTTATTCTAATTGAATTTCAAAACACAACCGGTCCTGGATTTTGTCATTCAACATTTTTATTCTTCTCTTTATTCTGTATTATCTTTTGATTTTTATCCCATTTCAGACTATAATGCTAAATAATATCTCCAATACTGTGTCCAGAACTCAGATCTAAAATTGAGACAGTATAAAAGCAGATACTTGAAAGATAAGCCTAAATTCCATCAAAATTTTTATATGTTTGCAAAATTGTAGATTTGATTCTAAAAATAAACTTCTTGTTG
This sequence comes from Metabelba pulverosa, assembly GCA_034697605.1. Lineage (NCBI taxonomy): Eukaryota > Metazoa > Arthropoda > Arachnida > Sarcoptiformes > Damaeidae > Metabelba > Metabelba pulverosa. The sequence continues at coordinate 13,301 of JAQIXC010000570.1, read as the reverse complement.
TCATTATTTAAAAGCCAAATTAAGAATAGTATTCGTTTAAGTGAACTGTTTAATTTTTTAATGCAATTTACAAGAATTGTGGCGATTAAACAAAAATGGTCTCAAATATCGTCTAAGATGTCAATAGTTAATAATTTATGCAATTCTTAATTGCAATTTGCATTCAATTCGACAACAAAGCAGTCGAATCGATAGGTTTTTTGAGCCAAAATTTTTTTGATTATGTAATCAAATATTAAAAAGTTTTTACTTTGGATTTGCATAATATAGAGGAAAGAACCGTTTCGATCATAAAAGCCAAACAAATGCCTTTGAACGGTTCAGAAAATACTGTACTGTGCAGTTTTTATATACATCGCATATAGTATAATATACAGTAAAGTGTCGGTATTATAAACACCGAATATATTGGATTCTCTTAATAATGAGAATCTAATATATAAAATACAGCAAAAACTTTTTAGCTTCATTATAAAGGCACTTTACATAAATATACTGTATAAAATTAGCTATATTCAAATTTATTTACTCAAAACTTCTGAATTTGAAAACGAGAATATATCTGAAAAAATAGTTCTTTGATATTAATTCAAAAGAATAAACATAATAACGGTATTGTGTACTTGATTTGAGATTTTTATCAATTAGTATATGAATTCGTTTTGATAAATGAGGAGAAAATTATTTGGCATATAATTAACTAAAAATGACATTGCGTAATAAAAACCACAGAATAAATACTTAAAAAAACATTGTTAGATTTCTAGATGTGTTGCTTCACCTCTTCCACTGTAATGCGCGAAACAATTATTACTTTAGGCGACAATAACGCAACTAAAACGGGCATTAAATTACACATTTTACAGATATACTGTATATTTATTCATATTCTATACATAGTAAAAGATATGATGAGTTTTACCCCCAATTTCTGTATTTTATTATTTTGCAAAAAAGTATTTTTTTAAAAATAGGAAAAAATTTCTTTTTATTTGTCAAATGATTAGAGTTTTTCAGTTATTAATAATAATTTTTTCTTTTATTGTGCGATAGAATAGAAATAGTTTTTGTCCAAAACTGAAGTAAGAATTTTATTTTGAAAACATTTTTTGGTGTTTTTTGTGCCGGTTTTTCGGTTCTCAATCATTATAAAGGAAAAGAGAGTTCTTTTTTAAGAAAGAATTCAATGAATAAGTGAATAGAAACTGAAGAATAATTTTCTCGAATAAAAGTTTCATTTTTTGTTATAATTCTTATATATATTTATATATATCTATTAATTTGAAAACTTGATAATAGCCTATAATTGGTGTCTTTTTATACACATTCAATGCATTCGAATGTATATCACTTGCATTTTGAGCACAAATTCGTAAACATTATTAACACTTTTGGTTTTTCGAAATATATATTTACAATTAAATTATTTGTATAAATACTTATTTACACATTTGTTTTGATCACTTAATTTGTTTAGCCGTTAATCAAAAAAAGAACGAAAAAAAACTTCAATTGAATTAAAAGTCCGAATGATTTCTTATATAACATTTGCACAAATCGTATGATTCGGTCGAAGGGTTCGGTTGTATATAAAGGTCGCACTGAGAGAGCACTGAGAGAGAGGCCATAGAGGGGTCAGTCATCATATGGACGCTCTCTTGTTAGTCACTTCCTGTAGAGAGGGATCACTATTGGGCGCATTGATGAACATAGTCTGCGGGTTGGGCTGGGGGTAGGGGTTGCTGACGCCGACCCCGAAGATGCTGTCCTGATCGCCGATCTCACTGGAACCGGACGCGGAGCGGAAGAGGTGGAGTGGAAGCAGGTGCGAGCCCTGGCGGTAGTAGACGCCGCTGTCGCGCCGGAACGAGTACTTGGTCGAGCGCCGGCGGCTCTGCGTGTAGTGCGAGCGGGGGCCGTAGCACGTGCACGAGCACACGCTGGCGATCTCGTCGTTGTCGGGCGTGCCTTTGTCGGGCTCGTGGCCCGAGATGATCGACCCGTTGGCAGTAATCACGTCGCCCTCGAGCCGGACGGCCCCCTGCGCCGCCGTCGCCGCCTCCGCCTCGTCGCGCCGCTCGTCCTCCGTGTTGAGTGTGAGGAAGCGCAGCACTAGTAGATTGATGGCCGCGGACACGACCGACAGGCCGAACAATATAAATATTAAACTGAAAGCGACGTATTCGGGCTTCGACTGCAAAGCGCTCTCCTTCTGGAGCGCGACGTAATCGCCGAACCCTATCGTCGTTAACGTTATAAAACAGTAGTAAAAAGAGTCGAAATAATTCCACTGTTCGTATTTGGAGAAGGCCGCCGCACCCGTAGTCATCACCAGGGTCGACAGCAGCGTGACGAAGCAGATCAGGTTCGTTTCCGTCACCTGCACACCACCAAGGCAAAAGTTCAGTCGGGTTAGTTTAGTTTGGTTATATACGTTACGTTATATTAATTAACAAATTAAATAAAATGATTTTTTATTGTTTTATATGTTTTATGGCATTTGTATGGGAATTACGGTTTAGTTTGACTAATAGTTGCAACAAATTCGCTAAATAGAGACGAACAAATTGAGATTAAGTTTTTTGTAAATAGTCTTTTAAAATGTTTTCCAGACTAAACACCAAACGTATTAATTTAGTGCTTAAGTTAAATAACTTGATTTATAATTACTTTTGGGATTTGGAACACTTTTAAAAAAGAATAATACTAAGAATACTGATAAGAATAATTTCTAGCCTTAAGAACCGCTTTTAAATCATTAAAACAATTTGAAGGCAAATATCGATTGATTGCCATAAATAGAAACTCTCAGTTAATGTTCTAAATAAATTATAAATTTTATTTGTGTTCCGCTTAAAGAATCCTTAGATTATATGAAATATTATTAGCAGTAAAAGTCAGACCATTTGTAGAGATGAAGGCTTTTAGCCATAAATATCAAAACCAACGCTACTTTGCATTTATTCCAATCCGAAGGTATGTTTCGATTCTCATGCATAACAAACATACAGTAGTTTCGGATTCTTACTCAGTCTCTCTCTCTCTCTCTCTCTCTCTCTCTCTCTCTCTCTCTCTCTCTCTCTCTCTCTCTCTCTCTCTCTCCGATTCAGTTTCTCAAAGTGTTGTTATGTTTGTTTATAAATGTAAAGAATAATAAGACAAAGACAAAGAATCGGAGAATCGGTTCATCCGCATCACTCGAATATATAATTTTGCATTTTCTCTCTCCAGACGTGACTAACATTCAGAAAATGCTCGTCTTTTTAATCATATAATGACTTACTATTAATAAAGCGAATGCTATGATTGGTTCGACTGATCTGATTCTGTGATGAATTTTCGAGACGACAAATAGAGACAAACAAAACAGAGATAGTATGCGAAAACATTTAAAAATACTGTTAACACCTTTGCAACGACTCTAAAACGCGATTTTTATCTTTATTTCTCAACAAAAAATAATGTTATTTTTATGTCTCGCAGTCTTCTATTACATCGCTTTAAAATTGCATAACTAAGCAGTTTTTGCTATTTTTAAAATTGCATAACATTTTCGGCGCAGAAAAGCGATGATGTCTTCGCCTATTGTGAAGGCCTCGAGTCTGGAGCCGAGACATGCATTTTCGTATTGTCGGCAATCACTTACGCGAATATCTTAATGAGTATATTAAGTGTCAACATTTGTTTAGTTAACAATAAATTGTTGACTTTACTATGTATTTAAAATACTTTATTATTGCGATACAAATGAGTGCAAATTTTTAGCACAAATTTTATCCTATTTTTGACGAATCGATATTTGAAAGAATTCGCACAAAAGAAATAAAAAACTTTTTGTTGACTTTGAATGTTATGCTTAAAAATAGGATTTGGAGGGAAATTAATGCAAACATTTTCGGAGGAAAAGACATTAACGACAATCGAAATAACTTTTTCTTTTGAAAATCAAATACATATTAAATACTGTTTTTGGCTTCACTGCAAGAATCTAGTTATGCATTAATTAAAATCGCAGTTAAATTAAACTGTAAACTGTAAGCGCCATAAAACCGATTTACTTTGGCTTTTCGAATGAATTGATTTGAATAAAATGCACATTTCGTACATCGAAACCGCGCCAGGAATGTGGCATGCTAGTCTTTTAGGTAATTTATACGAAATACACATTTTTAAAAAATTCGAAATTTGAATTTTAATAACAAACCATTTGGTTAATAAATTGAATAATTTATTAAAATTTGCTTAATTTGTGAGATAATTAAAAAATATCTAGATGAAATATAGTTTTGGAATTCTAAAATTATTAATTTAGAAAGCATAAATTAGCTGCTATATTATACAAGCAGTAAATTTAAATTGATATCGCTTCAGTTATTATTTTTTATCAAGCTAATAAATTATTTTTCCAGCATTCATTTAATCTTGAAACTTTGATTGCATCTAATCGTCTATATTTTTGTTTAACATATTTAATGGTAAAATAATTATATGATTACAATATGGAAGTGAAATATGTTTATAGAAAAAATGCAAATATTGTCCATCAAATCGCTCAAACATTTTGAACATTTTTAGAGGCCATTCGTCATATGTTTTCGCAGAACGACTCGCAATACTGCAGAACTGAATCCTATTTATTAAATGTCAGCGAAAAATAGTAAAAAATATTTTTCAATAATTCATTCCTCGAAAACAATTCATACCAATTTGAATGAATAGATTAGATTAATTGCAACGATTAAGTTAATGGAAATTGTTTTTTCACAAAACAAAAAGATATTCTTTTATTTTAAAAAACGTCTAATCTTTTCAATTATGATCTGAATCTGAATAGAAGTCATTGATGTTTAGCGAGATTTTAACGAAATTAGAATTTTTGCCTCTTTTTCCTAATTATTATAAAATAAATATTTAGGGCTTTGATAGCACATGATAGTCGAAGTTATAATCTATTTAATCGTTGTGACAAAAATTATTATTAATCTAACAAGCAGTTTTTTAAAAGGCAAAAGAGTAGTAAAAGTCATTATTCTTGTGCGTAAAGCGTCGACAGCAGGAGATGTTATTGTTTAAGAACGCGAATCAACAAAAGTAGTGGAGTTTTATTTGAAAATTTGTGTATGATTAAATAGAATGTATGGAAATATTACCTCGGTATTCTTGAATCGAAAACACTTTTTGCACTGTTTGAGCCCTTTCTCGACGAAAGTGTTTAATCGTTCGCCAATGCTTTGGAACATTACGAGCCCTAATGGGATGCCCGCCAGTGCGTAGAACATACAGAATGTTTTGCCGCCCGGCCTGCACACAGAGCACATATAAACATTAAGCATGCTTATATATTTAATTACAATATAATTATACATTTTTTTAATTATCAGGAAAACTCTTTAGGCCTACACAACGCTAATTTTGATTGCTAAACTAATTTGCAAATTATAATAATATTATAATTTAGCTTTGAATTCTAAAGTGCTTGCTAATATTAATTGTTGAATTAAAAACTTACGTGGCAGGAGTTGAATGACCATATCCTGTAAAATATAAAAAGATATATTTTAAAATTTTTGTTTAAAAATATAAATGCATTTATATTTGTTTAAATTCTTGAGTCTATATTAATTAATCATTAAATATTCTCGAATTGTAGAATAAATGAAATTAAATACTCAAATATTAAAATAAGAGCAAAACTCAAATAGAAATTCAAATATTAATCGTGCTAAGTTTAAAATTAAATATTTGTTTAATTAAATTATAAATAAATTAAACAATTTCAATAATTATTGAAATATTATTGCAAAACTATAAGCAGTAATAAAAATGCAGATTTATAATGCATATAATTATTGTAGTTAAACAAATAACAATATTGAGTTAAATGTCAGATGTGATAATTTTTCCTATTGATTATATTGTACAGTGCAATTATATATGCGTTTATTATAGTTTGTATAAATAGTTTTTATAATTATTACGAATTTGTCTAACTCTTTGACCAATAGAGTGGACGGGTATGTGTGACAGAATATAATATAAAAGAGTGTTGTCATAGCAATAAGCCTTGGCGTCACTTATTTGAAATAAATTATATTATTATTTCCGCACAAGTAGTTAATTATTTAGACAATTTCACCATTTCTTTTCAAAACGTACAGTCGACTTATGTTGAGGTTAGAGCACATGCCCGTCCAATAACATGAGTCGGTGTTTATGATTATGACTTATTATGCAGTAATACTCGAGAGATGGGTTGGGATGAGAGCGCGAGATATGCTACGAGAAGTTGACTATAAGATTAGATTTTTATGTCTACTTCTTAAGAATTATTTCTGACAAGTTGAAAATGATTTTTTCAAGAATTCAAATGAGCATGCCATAAAGCTGCTACTCAACGCAAGATCAGACGAAAATGTTCACGCTAAAAGTAAACTCTTTGCGACAATAATACAGTCTATCCCGTTAATAACGGAACTCTCGGTGCTTCAATTTTCTGTCCGTTATATCCGGTTTTCCGTTATTAACGGGTAATTTACATTGTAATTAAGCTGTCCGTGCTTTAAAATTTAACCCGGTATATCCGGTTTTCCGTTATATCCGATTACGTTATATCCGGGATAGACTGTAGTAAATTCTTTGATTGAATTGCATGAAACGCGAAATCGCATTATATTCTCTGTTTTGATAAAAAGGAAAAATATTTTTGTTAATGTTTAAGTCGCATTAATTAATACAGATACAATCGATATAAAAATTCACAGTTTGTTTGCTAACTGCAGCACAAAACTCGCAAACATTTCCACTCATTTACCTCAATCTCTGTATTGGGTTTTAGAAAAAATAAATTTTTCAAAAAATAAATTTATGAATTCAGCGATAATTTTGCCAAAAACTCTAAATGCAATGAATTTCTCATTGATTTATACAATAGTCGGTCGGCATTAACGCGAAATTAAATCGGGATTTGTAGGCGAATGCAGATAATATTCGAGACATTAAAGCAGAATATATTGTATTTTATTCGACCGAAACAAAAACAACAGTCTAATAAAGACGTCAAACGTATAGATATTATTAATTTGTATCCGAAGTCATAAAAATAAGATTTTAGCGCTTGTTGTGCGTAGAGTATACTAGCAAAAAGAGTAGTGGTAAAAAGCAGAATTTATGATATACTCTATTAATGAATAAACCATAAAACGTGTGATTATTAGAAAAATTATCTAATTTGGAGAGAAAGCGAAGTTATGTTTTTCGCCGCGCATTTGATTGCAAATCTCGTCAGAAAAGCGCTGTTTAGTTGCGGAGCCGACGTATAATATAAGTCGAGATACGATACACGAAATCATATTTATATTTATACTATTTTTTCGTCGCGAACCGAAAAACGAGTCCTTAAGTCATGAATTGGGCGCAAAAAGGCAGAGATAACAGCGTTGGCGACCAATGGCTAAGAACTGAGTGAACGGCTGTCAACCGAATCGCTCGAATCAGTTGGCGAACTGACGGCCGAGAATAGCAACAAAAAACTTTTTGCCGCATATAATGCCAGAAGCGATCCGACAAATGATTAGAAAAATAGTACTTTTTTGTCACAACTTATTGATAATTCGTGTCAAGAAAAGCTAATCTGAATTTAGTTTCAATTTATTCGCAATTTTTTCTTTTCATAAAATCACAATTGAATTAATGTCTGCTTCGGTGGACGCTTGCGGTCAGAAAGTCGGTGTCAAATGTACATGGTAAAAGAAATGTGTTGAGAAATTGTGTTTAAAAAAAAGTGTACTGCACACTTTGTAGACTTTGAGAATAATTATGTGACAAAAGCTATAACTGGTTAGAGTTGACGCGTTTTCGGGTCTTTACAGTGAATTCTATTTACAAAAGAAAGTTAAGTAATAAAAGCCACACAACTGTCATCAGATGTCAATAAAGTGGACGAAAATAATGTCAGAATAAATGTTCTTCACATCCGATTCATATCTATTCTAAAATAAAGGTATATAACAGACGACAGACTTTTAAGTCGAGATCAAAATCACTTTTTCGGTTAGGTTTTGACGGACAAGAGTTTAAAATTGCTTTCAAACCAATCTTTTTGATTAATTAACAAACTCACTATTTTGTAAATAAACAAAAATAATGAAAATACAATTTAATAATTTTGGTATTTAATTACTGTAATTGTAAAAATATTTTTGCAAATTGTATTATTATACATTTTAAGTTTTAAACTTTAAGAATTACAAAAGTAGTATTCTCAAATTTGAAATTATTTTGTTTGTTATTATTTAGTTATATTCTTTTATATTCTAATAAAATAAAGAATAAGTATAAAATGTCAATATATTATTATCCATCGTAAATTTTAAAGTTGCAGGATTAAATAAGAATAAATTTATTTGGAATTGAATCTATTTATTGAATTTGCGTTAACCTGACCGTTGCGTATAAGCCTTAACTGGATTATAAAATTTAAACAAATAGAACACAAAAATATAAAATATTTTAAAATAATTAATTTATGAACAAAACTCCAAAACAATGTAAATGTAAAATAATTTATTGTTTGATAAATTTTGTATCTATTGAATTGTCGCTCTGGGTGTCTAAAAATAGACTTGTTGGTTAAGCCAAAAATATTATTCGACATTTGCAAACATTGAAAAATTGCATCGATTTGTGAATAAAAATAATAAAGAATGAGAACTAAAAGAAACACAAAATTGAAAGAAAGAAAAGGAAAACAGTTTTCTTGTGAAAGAGAAAAAAGTACAACAAATCGAAAAGACATACATATAATGAAAAATAAATTCGATTTATAGAATTGGTATAAAAGAGTTGAATAATGCCCGGCCTGTCGGTTGGATGCGCCGAGAAATTCCACTTTCGCTCGAAATCAAATCAACTGAACGCGAGATTTGAATCGAGAAAAACGTCAAACAAATCAATAATTAGTAAATGAAAACTAAAACTAAAAAATCTTTTGTTTCGAAACACAATTGCGTTTTTCTGACATACGATACAAACCCGTATAACAAAACTATTAATATTTACAACAAAAAAACAAATGCATAACTTATTAAAAAATTTATTACTGCATAAAATTTAAACTTATTTCAATTTGTAACATTTTAAAAATGTGATTAATTTCATAGAAAAAAATATTACGAAAATATAAGAATTGCAAATAAATTAATGCTTTGATTGTATTTATGAATAATATATATATATATATATATTAAACATTTTTTGATATTTTCATATATACGGCAGTAAATGCGAACTAATGATGATTTAGTGTATAATAGAGTGTATAATAAACTGTATAATAATCTGAGAGAAAGTTTGAAATGAGTCGCCGAAGGAATTTATTATTTGCGATCAAAATTCGCATTCGAGCGCAGGAGGCCGTGTGCTCGTCAGGATAGGGAGGATAGGGAGGAGAGGCACGTCTCGCACTCGTATGAGTTAATTAAATAAAAAACAGAAGAGTCTACACACGAAGCTGTCTATACATACATTCAAACAAATATCTCCACTAATACTCACTCACAGGTTGTTTCCAATTGTTATATAATAGCAATGAGTTTAAGCGAAAGCTTCAAAACATAATGAATAACTAAATGACGGAATGATGCTATCGGTGCCTCATTGCCAGAGGAGCTCAAAGCTCCGGTGCTTTCCTATTCACTCGAACTCACTAATGAGCTCTTCTACACAAACAGTGGATTTCGAGTCAAAATCATAACTTTGATCGGAATATAGCCCCGAAAGTGCAAACACCGAATGCATAGTGTTTTCACCAACTCTTGCGCTCAATTCAATTGCCATTCATTTGATGAGTCGAATGCAAAACTAGATGAAAATTATTTAATATAATTTTATACTGTATATAAAAAAACAAATAATGCATTTGCATAAAAACAAATTATTGCCTTTCATATGAATGCTTATTAAATTATAGAGAGGGAGGGCGAGTGTGGGGGAGGAAGGAGGCAAAGATAGAGACGTGTGAAGCTAGTGAAATAAAATATAACTCGATATTAATTAGAATTAAGCAAGATGTCTTCTCTAATTTAGGTGTAGAATGCTGTTTAATTTTGGAAAATAGAGTTGACTGTGTGTTCCGTGAGCTAACAGGTAGTCCATTCGCGGCCCCCAAGGATTTGGGCACTAAAGCTCGCACTGGAATTACCAGAATTAACACACGTATAGCTCGAGCGCAGTTGGCTTTTAGCGTTACAACTGTTTTGCATATAATGTATAACACATTTATCTCGAGAATTAATGTCGATTCTAATACAATGTGTTTTCTCAGATCACTGTTTAATTGGAGTAACGAAAAACAAAAGCCAAACAAAAAGCAATATTTTTCGGCTATAAAGCCATTGCAGTCTCAGATGATTATCGGTTCTTAAAAATCGGTATTTCTATCCATTTTTAATGCAATTTTCGCCGTAATTTCGACGGCTTTTTCATATGTAAGCCATTAAAGCGGTTCATAAAAATGATTAACTTATTTGGAGTGAAAGCACACACACTCTCCGCTCCAACACAAACGCATTCATACATTTGCTTTCATATAATATACGGTATAACTCGTATAAAATGCTCATTTCAAGGATCAGTGCAAAAATAAAAATAAAACTCGAAATATATTCCTTATTATTGCCACTGATTTTAAACCGAATAGAAAATCAGATGACAATTGAATGAACGTGATCATATTTAAAATTTGCAATATTTGTTAGTTTTGAATTTCTCACTCCCCCTCCTCTCCCCCGTCTATCCGAACAGCTCTTTTTGATTTTTGTCTTGACAATACATGACAAGAAAAATATATTTATACTGTATAAAAAAAACTAAAGAATTTATTTGATTCGTTCAGAAACTGTTTGTAAAGATATAAAAGTAAAGCGAATATAAGTTAAAAGAGAAGTAAAGCGTCTGTTTCTCGCGCTCCGATAGCCGAGCGCCGGACAAATCAGTGAATTATATCAGGAATTTTCAAACTTATATTTAGGAGTATTTTTGAAAAAGTATACTGTATGAATTGTTGGCTTTATATGTGATGATGGAAGTGTAACGAGTGAGAGGAGTAGACAATAAAACAACGATTGGCTGACCAGTGCTACTAATCGATGCACTTCTCGAGACTCGAGTGCCTCAGACACAGGTCGTCGGCGCAGAGACTGCTCTCTCGAACCAAGACTTGGCCTTAATTTCCCGTTGGATTCGAGTCGACAATTCACGAGAGATTGTTATAACTTTTAGAACACCTTATCTTAAAACTAATTTTTTATTGCCATTTCTCATCAGTATTTGCTTTCTCAACAAAAAAAAATAAGAGAGAAAAACGAGCAGTGTATTAATTTGATTAATTCGTTTCTTCAAATCTAGTATTTTAGTTAAGAATTATACTCTTTGTTGGCATTGTATCAAAACAAAACAAAACGTTCAAAATATTTTTAATCATGTTATATGAGTTAGTACTGTATTATAAATGTGCTTAATATAACACGGCTTTAGAATTACACTGTTAAATTAAACACATGCAACGATATATTATGTAACAGAATTTTTAAAATAAACAGATTGGTTACACAAATGAGATTTGCAAATTACAGCCAGCTCTAATTAATGAATTGCAAATAGGTTTTAACCTTTACTATTTTTACTTATAGTGCTAAATTGTCGCTAAGTCCGGTTAAATTAGAATGAACACATTTCCATTTATTTATATCTTTAAAAATTATAAGATTTTGATCAGCTAGACATTTAATTCATAAATATATGCAAAAATTAATCAAGAAAACTATTTAAGTTATAATTTATTCAGTCTAAGCTACCGTGGATTTAAAAAGCAAAATGTAATTTAGTTATAATTATTTTTGCAATATATTAAGACTATTTTGCAAAAAATTTAGACAACATTATTAAAACTTTTTAAACATTTTAGAATAATTAATGGCATGGTATTATATAAAAATATTTTCTAGATTTAATCTAAATTGAAAAGAATACGATTTAATTTGTACAAATCTTATAGCACAGCTAATTTAAAACAATTTGCATAAAAAATTAATTAAAAGCAGCAATAATTGCAAACATTAAAAACTAAATTGTCAAAATAAAATTTTAATTGCATTTAAGCGAAAGTATCACAAAAAACTCGATTAAGAATTTAATTCAATTTAATTTATGCGCGTTTTATGGCTTACATATGAATAGCGAAGAAATGGTTTGAAATTCTCTCTAATAATGATTCGGAAACTCTAATTCATGCAATTGATGTGAAACAGAAGTCATTGCATTATTTTTAGACCAAAAAATCATTTCCGGAAATAAATTATTTTAATTTCCTTCAGTCGGAGAAACAAAATAGTCATTTAATAAATTCATTAATTTTTTCAATAAAAAAAAGCAAAAGCAATAAAATTTACAACAAATACACTGTGATATGAGTTTGATTTATATTGATAAGTGCTATAAGTTTAATATAAAAATAATAAAGTATAAACATTTTTTAACTGTGTATAAATATTGATATACTGATATTATGTATACATACATAATATACTGTAAATTGGATAATTGCTAAATAAAATAATAATTCAGTTATAAGTAGATCAATTTAATTAAGTAAGACTCTAGATAGCTTAAATTTCTAAATCGCTTGAGTGTATAAATTGAACAGGGTAAATTTAAATTAAACTTTTATTAAACGATGTCGACGAATATGTTGCGAATAATTGGTTTTTCGGCTGAGATAAGTGCCGAGAATATGGCTCACAATCGATACGAATAGCGAACTGAGTCTATGAATACAGAGTCGACGAGAATATACAGCAGTTCTGGCGGATTGGCGTTCAGACGCGAAAGTGTTGGCAAACACTGCCTAAACATGTTTCCATCACAAATCGATTTGTGCATTCGATAAATAATCCGATAATAACTGCATTTTATACAAAAATAATTTGTGAAAATGCGTTTTTGTGAAGATAAAGCTGTGCAGAAAATATTTCGTATATTTAGGTTTTGTGGCGAAGTTTTTGCCGAACACTGGAGACGAGAAAAAATAGTTTGAGTTTAAAGAACACGTTTAATATGGCTTCTAATGCCTACTCTATACTGTAGTTTGGCTTTTAATCCGAATACACAACAAATTCCTTTTTATTGAATTTCTCAAAAAATAAAGTTTTGCGATCAAAAATATAATACATATTGTGAGCATACGCTGAACCCAATACCGAGAACCCCACCCTAATTAAATCTGTACTGTTGTACGTCTCTATAAC
>JAQIXC010000569.1:0-23499 GCA_034697605.1 Metabelba pulverosa | reverse complement strand
AAACCCAATTTCTCCTCTCACTCGACGCTCTCATCCCAATCCCTCTCCCAATCGCTCTCCCATTCCTCTCCCATTCCGCTCTCATTGCCATCTCATCTCATTGTGCGCTTACTTCCAGTTCCTCGACGAGTGAATAGCAAAGAAGACATTCGAAGAAAACGCTTCACAAATCTGAACCAAAAATATCCTTAAATTCATTCGCATTGTTGAGAATTTTATACAAATTTTTTCCTTCAAAGCACTTCATCTCAACTCTGTATCTCTACATCTGATTTGAAGCGCATTTTCTTCACTCAACGAATTATTTAGAGTTTTGTATATAAACTGAAATTTCAATCGTTTTGAATACCAGATCCTTAAGCAACTGACTAATGATAACTAACTTCTAATGAATGCTAACTATTCGTTCATTTCATTCAATTCGATGCTATTCAGCGTTCGTTCAATTGCAGGATATTTATGTCAATATAATTAGCATTTTATTCTGCATTTATTATTTCTATTCACTCGAACTATATTTATTTGTTTAATGTAGAATTGTTTCAGCAAAACTACAGTATTTTTTGTTTGTTTTGTTTTTATTGAAATTATTAATTAAATTATAGCATAAAATATACGAAATATACGATTTTGAAAATATAATTTCAATAACGTGCACATTTATTTAGTATTATAACTTAATCGATATAATGTACTTTTCTTTATTTTTTTTTTGTAAACAAGACTATATAAAATATACACAAAATTATAATAGGTAACTTACAGTATAAATATTCCTTATAATAGTAACTCATCTATTATTCTAAATTTGAAAAAATTAATTAATATTTAAAGATATTAGCTTATTTTATTTTATATATAAGCTATTTATGCAAATTGTAAAGTAGCTTAAACGGTAAATTGCTCCGAGCTACTTCAAAGATTTTAATGTTTTTATAATCAGTACCAATTTAATCCTTGCCTATAGTGAATATCTAATTTGTTTTTTAAGATAATATTATAAATAGAATAATATGTTATGCAAATATTTTTTAAATATAAAAATTGTTTAAAATATTTCCTTTTTACTTTATAAAAAGCTAATTAAAAGCAAAACAAAGCTTAATTTCTCTTGATAAGCTAACAAGATTATTATTTATTTAATTAAATTATATTTTAAAATTTCACTTACAGCAGCTCTGTATAAATTAGGCGCATTGAAAGTGAATGGAAAGATGTTTATAATTAAAATTTAGTTTTACAGAAGTGTTATAAAACATTGAGTTCAAGCCGTGAGTAGAATGGAGTCTATTCTGTTGTCGCTATTAATTGAGTTCTAGCGGAGAGAATAGGGAAGCGCTTGAAGAGACGTTCTTTCAAAAGCAGAAATCGTATTGATTTGCATCTGATATACGACTCAATCATTTACACTACAAACTAGTGATACAAATGTTTTTAAATGTTTTCAACTCTAAGTGCTCTCCGATTCGGCTAATTCTGATTCCCTTTCAAAGTTCCAATTTATGCCCGAAAGACTAAAAGTGCCATGCCATTTAATTGCATTTTCGCTCAAATATCCCATTCAGCTGTTGGCCGCATATACCAGCATGTTTATTTTGCATTGGGTGGAAATTGTGCGAGATTGCTCTTTTCTGCATTACACTACAATAGACGGCATTGATATTCAATTTCCGACAATATTTCTAAACTTTAATATAAAGAGGCGATGCGTTCGGAATATTCTGGGCATAAACACTCCCTTATGTGCATTTATTTGCATTCTTACTTTATCTCTTTTTTTTCGATTAAATTTACAATTTGCATTTCAACTCTTCATAATAATAAGCTACTTTCTAAAAAAAAATAATTTAATGTTTACTTAAGATTTGATTGAAATCTGCCGTTTGTTAGCAAACTTGTTAAGAAAATATATTTAAATTTATGAAACAAATTAATTTGTTGTTTTAGGATTAGAAATCATGCATGCGAGTTTTTCGACATTGTTTTAGGCAAATTGCGAAATACTGTTTTGAAAACAAAACCAACTACAATAATATTTAGCATAAAAAATAATAAATTAGCATGTTTCCATTATTTATGCCAGTAGATTAAATTAGTAGTTGCAAAATTACAGCTAATTATTAGAAATTATAAATTGAATCTTGATGAATAAATAGGCGGAATGATTGAACAAACCTATGGAGAATGTGTTGGCTCTGGAGGTAGTCGAGGGCCAGGGCCACTTCGCACATGTACAATTGCACCCTCTTCTCGCTGAAGAAGCCGTCCTGCTGCAGGTGATAGCGCAGGTCTCCACCCAACAGCAGGTCGACTACCATGAACATATCTTCTTCATCCTTCAACACACCCAACAAACAATCGGTTTAATTAAAATTGAAATTTCAAACAAATGCAAAAAAATTCAAATAATTTCAGACATAATAAGACTAAATGCAAACAAGAGACGCATCCCTTTGAAGAAAGGCATAAAATTTACATTTATATAAGCAATGAATATAAGACTGAATTTATTTTTATTCTATGCAAAGTAGTTTGACATTACATACAAATCCCTAATAAGCGGGCAAATGTAGCATGTTGGCTTTTAGTTGCGCTTAAGAAAATTCGTTCTAATCATTATTCTCTATCAAACGATTGGCTAAAACTTGTCAACTTTAAATTTAAGCATGGTTGCATTTAAAATTTTAAATTACTGCTTAATACTATAATGTAGTATAAATTATAAATAAATCAATGACAATAAGAATTTAAATCTAAAATTAGACATGTTTTACATAATTAGTTAATCAAATTGTTAGTCAAATCATTGATTATTTACTAAGCTAAAATACGGTATAAATTAGAAATGTAAAATAAACATAAAATTTAGCAAAACCTACAGTAATATACATGAATACTGTACAGTACAGTAGTAGGTTATTATCTATGTGAGTTTATGTCAAAATTTAAAAATTAAACTATCTTTTATTTTCTAAACTAATTTTCAAATTCAACGCTAAAATATTAACATGTCATGACAATATTCTGTCCAGTGATATTATTGTATTATATATAATATTACATAATATTTAATATATATTTATATAAATTATTCATGTGTAAAATGCAAAAAAATATTTAAAAATTTTTCTTTTATTACTTGACTTCTATTAACTTATTATAAACTAAGATATTGAGTGAAGTTTTTAAAATAAACTAAATATTTTAAATACATTTTATTTAGTTTATTATAAAATTAAAAATTAATTAAGCATTTATATTTTTAAATTATTTCAAATACTAAGTATAAATATAAAACAATAATGTTCATTAGTATAAATTACAAATTACATACTGTATCTTATTTCATAATTAATAAATTTTAATCTCATATACAGTAAATATTGTTAAAAATTAAATATTTTAAAGAATAATCATTAAAAATTGTATACAAATACAAAATAATTTATCTTAATTTTCTGCCAATACAATGCTATTTTCCTACAGTTTTATGTTATTTTCGGGATTTTTAGGTCACATCTAATGTAAATTTTATGCAAATTCTTAGTTATGAATCAAATTTGTTTCAAAAAACGCAGTTTTAAGATATGAAAAGTGAAGAGAAAAACAGTTTTGAAACAACAGAAACAAGTTTTCGAAATCAAATCCAAGTTTACAATGTGTTTCAGAACTGCATTTGTCAGCTGAGGAGCGAAACTAAAATCAATAAAACGATGAAATAAGCGAATAATAAAAACACCAAAAACTAAACTAAACTAAAAAATGAAATGTAATAAAAATATTTTGAATTGAAAACAAAAACAATACGTTTTGGGAATAAAACAAATATTCATTTATTCGCGCATTTTATTTGTGAATCGCAAGACAGCTCTCATTTATTTAATAAATGTTCTTTACTTTTAGGCATATTTTATACAAATTTGATCTTGATATTCAAAGTAATATAAAAGAATTGTTTAAAATAGAAACTTTATTCTGTCATTGACTCCAGCTTTGCATCTAGACAAAAATAAGATAAAATTTAACCCAGACAACATATACTGCATAATAATACAAAATTAATAAAAAGCTAACAACAATAATAATTCAATTGTATAGTTTCCGCTGTTATTTTAGCAAGTTTTATTCTCGTTTTTATGGAACAAAATAGCAAAACTGTATAACAAACTAATAAAAAACGCATTCGTTGTTTGCACTCAAATTCGTGACTCAATATACAAATGCATTACTTTATTCTCGAAATACGCAAATAATTACATTTTATAATATATGATCTTTTCATTAGAAAATGCTTTTAAAAATATTTTGAAATCTAAGACATTTTTTATATAAATTTTTATTCATTAATAAAAATTTTCTGAAAATATATTAAATATCACAAATATTTTATTTTTTGATAAACTTTTCAATTTTTGACAGTTTTCAACACTATTAAGAAAAATTATACGAAGGCTTCAAAACTTTACTCATTTCTTATATGTTCTTTAAATTAATTGCTTTAAAATACTTAACAAAATATAAGTTTTAAAAAAGAAATTTAAGTTTTCATTTATCACATAAGAAAACAATCGCTTATATATTGAAAATAATGATTAATTGTTTTGCAAAATAAATAAATCAACACTTCAAGTATGAGCAGAATTTTTAGCAAAATTTATTTTCAAAAATAAAATAAATAAAAATAATTATGGTAAAAAGTTTGTCTCAGCTCATTTACAAAACTCTAAACTAAAAACTATTATATTAATTATACTGTATAGAGTAACACTTGAAACTATTATTTTCATTGCTCTATATTTTGATATTATATTTAATTGTAATTAAAAGTAATAAAGTATTAAATCAATAACAACATAAAACATTAATCTGGATAAAATTGAAAAACGACAATTGGACTATCATTTAGATAACATCTAAATTTTATCAGTTTTCCAAAACAAAGTCGTAACTAATGAAACGTAAACTTAATGTTTCATTACTTTTGTTTCACAAAATTTCTTTCAATTTTTCACTCAATTTGACCAAACATTTCGACTGAACAGTGCATTAGTTGTGTTGAATAACATGCTATTTATCATTAAATAAACTAATGGTTAGAAATTTCGTTGAAAAGCTTCAGTATTTGTATTGTATTTTTATATTTAATAAGTTGAGCATGCTGAACTTTCATAAAATCAAACAATATTAAATGTAAGCATGTTGCAAAATTCAAACTAAAAAAATGTTTGAATTTATTGGAATTGATGACTGTTTTCGAGCGAATACTCGGAAAATTAGACTTAATATAATTATTGTAATGCTTGTTGTTTCATCATGTCACATGAATTTATAAAACTACAGTACAGCGATCAATTTTTGATTATAAGCAAAATAAAGTATACTGTAATGGTCTTCATAACTTTTAAATTAGCATGTCAATGAATTCTATTGAAGTTACATAATGTTTGGTTAATTCATTAGTTGCTTAGGCGATGTCAAACATTTCACTCAACAAAAACAATCATTATATTAATTCTTATAAATAATCTATTAATAAATTTATACTGTATGTCAACTTTTTTATACAGAAAACTTTTTAATATATGCTGAGAGAAAATGTAAAAACTAATCATAAATAAACAAGTAGAAATTAAGGCTAGAAATTAATTTAGTTACCCTGGTTGCATTTTATTGCGTAAATTCATCTTATTATCGATTAGACTCCACTGCTATCTCTTTCATCAATTATTTGAGAGTTTGGGTGAAATTAATCCCCAATTCAATTGCAATGTAATGCTGTAATGCTTTTGAAAAATACATCAAAAATTAAAACTTATACTCCATTATAGAACAGAGTTTCCACTACAGTATATACAGTAACTGTACAATTATCTTAAATAAAGTTACACTGACTAAATTTGAAAAATACAACCATAAACTAGATTGTAAATGAAAATAAATGGCAAAATATTACATTACACTACACCTGAGCGTCAAAATTAATTCTTCAAAATTTGCACTAAATTTTCAATTATTTTTAATTGTTTGTTAATTTTGCTAACGAGCCAACTACTAAAGAAACAAGCCAAAAATTGGTTTAATTTGCCCAGAACAAAAATGTACTGTGCAATAAGCCAATCAAGAAGAGTTCTCTCATTAAAATAACTACAATTGCACTCATCTATCGAACCGAACGGAGATTTTGTGCCGGAGTCTCAAAGATCGACATTCCGTTTGAGTCGAATGAGTAAAACACAGAACTCTATTAGAAATTCTTTTCGTAGAGACTTCTAATCTATAAAACACTAATATTTCTATTTTTACTTCTATCTGCGATGAGCATGGCTAAATTTCACAATTGGACCACTTTTGCCAATTTTGAAACATTGTATAAGACTTATAACTTTTACTAAAATAATCCAGCTTATTCTTGTTATTTTGTAACTATTTCCTATAACAAAATGTAAGTATATTTAGTAAGTTATATTTAAAAAGAATCTGTGCAGACCATCCCTGGCCATCCCTAAGCTGTACTCTCAGTTCTGTATTCTCTTAACTCCTGTATACTTAACCACAAGAACAGTAAATACGAACAAATCGATTGATTGGAGCTATTGTTTGCGATTTACGATATGCGACACCAGAAAGAATATTAATATAATCAAGTATAGTTTATTTAAATAATAATGTTCATGTGCTAAATACATTTTCTCTACAATTGCTTTGAGATTAACATTTCATTTAAGGAAAAAGATTTTGTTCGAAAAGAATTGCACAATATAATCTTGTGGATTAAATTAAAGTACATGCCAGGATTAAATATTATTTCGGAATTTAGGCATGAATATAGAAGAAATAATAAAGTTAAATCTCCCAAAAAGTTAATTTAAAAATAAAACATTTGTTTATTATAATCTCAAATTCAATTTTTGCAAATTAAAAAACATCAAATTTTTATTTTATTTTTGTTACTCAATTTTGTTAATTTTTGCATTCTAAATTTTCGGTGTTCGCCAGGATATTTTAGCTTTCTCCTTCCCTTGGGTTGCATTGAAATTAATTTCACTTCTAATTCTCGCCGGATTGCTAATATTATCAAACTTTTGCTAAATTTTTTTAATTATAACTAAACATTTTAAATTAAAAAATATTAATATGTAATTTAATTAAGTAACTTCACAAAATATATATTTAAAATATCTATGAAATATTCTAAAACAGACTTTACTCAAACATTTTAAAAAATCGGCAAGGCCAATAATAGTATCAAGTACAAGTATCAATAATAATTGTAATTTTAAGCTAACAATTGTAGCAATTTATTATTTATTTTAAACTTTTATGTATATATCCTGCCGACTTGTAGAATATGAATGCTTTTCAGTCGAAATTAAACTGAATAACTTTCGTTGAAATGAATGGTGCAGTCGTTGTTTTGTTTTACGTAAAAACTTTTTATTTTATTTTAATTATGAATTAAAAACTGAATTACAGTTATTCAGATACTGTCTCAAGTTGACATTTGTATCTGTGTGTGAGAATACAATCTGAACAAGTCTTAGTAAGTCTCATCTCTCAATACAGTTTTGTCATGCTTATTTATAGTGTACCGAATTGGTGTCAGGGAGGTCTGCGCTGAGTGTGCGATCTCTTTGCTGACCTCTTCCAAGAATTTATCTCTTGCTAATTTAAACCTTCTGACACACATACGCACATTGTACAGTCCACTTTAAGCGACAACTGTTTGGAGAACATTTTGGACAGAGAGTTTATTGATGCCAATATACTGGCTAATTGAAAGCATAGCTAAATTGTGAAAAACAAAATCATAAATAGAATTCTTAGTATTCGAAAAACTCTAGATATCTTTACATATACTTTTCCTAAAATAGTTTTTGTTTGAAATATAATATAAATTAAATATATTTTTATAACGATTTATTAATTAAAAAAGTGCAGTACATAAAAAACACATTATTTTCGGATTTATGATTGATTACATAATCGACTTAAGGTAATAAAATTGGTTTCTATTATTGGTATTTCAGTATAGCTTTGGGTCTAAATAATTGGCGAAATAAGCAAAACATTCGGCACTAATAGACGTCGATTGCAATTAATTTAAATGCAAACTCTATTGCAAACATGTTTTGGTCCGCTTTTCTCAGTAACTCATTTCAATATAAATTGCAATTTATTATAATCTTGACTATTTATCTTCACTTACTTATATAAGAGTAAATGAACATAAAATCAAACTTACACATGATAAATATACTGTACTTGATGTAACAAATAGGATAGTTGCTATTAACATACTATCATGCTAGAAATTCTAGCAGCTAGATTATAGTAAAAAAATCTAATTAAAACATTCCAAAAAACTAAATTAAAACATGATTTATTATATTTTAATTATATTTTAATAATTCAATAAGTAATAAATTTCAATTAATTGTTATTTTATTATTATAAATTGTCAAGATTTTGTCTAAAGTAAATTTAACTAACTTAATAATTTACATTAAAAAAAACATTTATACAAATTTAATGTCATAATTAAATAACCAAGAAATTATAATAATTACAATTAAAGTTTTTAAATTTTAAACTATTACTATTAGAATTTATAAAAATTTTAATTTTCTAAATGGTGAGATGTAAAAATTTGATTTGATTTAATTAAAATAATGTTTAGCTAATGACAAAATTAATTCCACGCCTATACATCACTTAATTTAATTATAAAATTACATTTATATCTTACTCTCGTCGACTTTAGCGCTACTTAAAAGTTAAATTTAATATTTACTTAACTGTGAATTTAATGAATAACTAAACACTTCAAATTTTAATTAAATTTTATTACATTTATCAAATTGAAAGTTATTCCGCGATATCTCAAACTTATTAGCAACAATTTTCATAAAACACAAAACACAAGAATAAATAAAAATTATTTTTATATTCATAAAATTAAATATATAAATGGCAAAAATAATTAATTAACTTTAAAAGTTATAATTTGCTTAGATATCAAATAAAATGTTTAATTATATGCCTAATATAGCATACTGTGTAATCCGATTAATTAAAGCTAATATTTATGGTATTTATAAAAGTTGGCTTCCTTGACATTTTTACATAAATTACACATGATCAAAGTTAAATCTAATTATAAAAAGTTAGATAATTTAACAGTTTATTAACTAGTTTTAAAATTTTACATTAACTATTAAGAAATACAATTATTTTAGAACAAAATAAATCCTTAATAAATACCTCATTCTGTCTGTATAAACAGACAGCACTATAAGCATGTATGCAAAAAGTTAATTTAGCATTGCATTTTTAATATCTAACATAAATTTAAGCCAGATTAAAATTTATTTATATTTAAAATGAAAAAATAATTAGAATTTGCAAGCTAAATCTAAATTATTTATTTTATTAAACTCAACCAAATTAATTAAAATCAAAGTTTGTAAACTACGTTATTTAAGCAAGCAAGTATCCGTGCGCTTCGCAAACAAATCTGTTATTTTATCACTTAATTCTCATCCGAATCAGTTGGGTTTAAATAGCATTTCGTATTTTGTCTAAACTTGCAAATCACGTAAACTTCTATTTAAAAGTGAAATTAAAATTTATTATTCAATTCTGTTTTCTCAGCATTTTTAGTGAATGTAATGCAATAAACGTTAAAATGAAATATAGAGTCAAACGAAAGGAAAGGAAAGACATAAACAGTTTGACTAAAACTCTAGTTATGTCTCCGAACTGGCGGTAAGTCTCGACAGTTCGGGGTTTGGCTGAGAGTTCGGGTGCGAAATGGGCGGCCGAACGAGTGCTCGCAATTGAGCGCACATTCGGTGCGATAACTGAATCGCTGTCTTACCTGAAAAGTAAACCACAAATTGACAATAAACGGGTGCTCCAGACGGGCCAGTAATTCGATTTCGCGCAACACGTTCCTGAAGGCATCCCTTTCCATGCACTGCGATTTGCTCATGTACTTCATCGCATACATCTGCTGACTGTCCCTCTTCTGCACTATACACACCTACAGAGCGGGCGAGGGTTGGCAGGTGGGGAATGGTAGGTGGGGAACGGTAGATGCGGCGATGGATGGACGAGGGCAAATGAAAAGAAGAATTTAATTATTATTTGTTGGCAACCATACAAGTTTTTATTTCGAAATCAACTTGCTACTTTCCTATTTACTATTTACACACTAACTCTACTGCTATTTATTTACAGTACAGTAGCTATTGTTCATCAAATATAACAAGAAGTTCGCAATTTGTGAGCTTTCACTCGTTCTCTGTTTGTATTTAATTCTTATCTCTATTTTTCTCAAAAACTTATTTATTGATTGATCGCAACGTCGCCGACAATACGACAAATGCATCGATTTCTGCGATTTTTGTTTCGACTCTATTCTCGTCGAAAACTTCGATCGAATTTCGATTCAATCATTGATTTTGTTCATCAAATGACTCGAACATCAAATAAAAATTTCGCCACATTTTCGCAGCTTTCGATTACACAGTTTATTCCGATTCTCTATTTATTTGTTGATTAGAAACTGTTTTTAACAGTGTGTTGATGTTTACACTGCTTAATTATTATCAATATATTCCTTGTTTACAGTCCACTGCTTACACAGCACTTGTCTCGTAATAACATTATAGTAATAAAAATTATGCTTAACTATAATTAAAATTGCTTCAAACTTTCTTGTCTTATTGAAATTTACTTTTAAATATTTATTAAACAAATACCATCATGTTGCATTTAACTTTTTAGAATTTCAATTTTGAATTTTATATGCCCAGCATAAATAGTTAATTCTGTAGCAAGCATAACCCAAAACTATAAATCAATATTTTTTCTCTACAATAGCAGACTATGTGCTCGGAATTTAGATTCAAAATTATATGTCATTAAAATCTAAAAATACGAACAAATTTAATCAGAAAACTATATATTCTAAACATTTGTACAGTGCAGAATTTAGAACTTCGAGAACATAGGCTTTTATTCGGTTTATATAGCGTTTCGCGAATTCTAGTTTTATTGACAAATCAATGCCTTTCCGTATAAATAATTTGTTTGTCGACACGTTTTTTCAATTGTTTTCCATTGAAATAATAATCAAGTTTTGTGTAAATAAAAAATAATTTATTTAGTAGTAAGTAATACAAAGAATTTTTTAGCCTGGTTAAATCAACCATTTTAATCACCACTTCAAATCATTTCATTCCAAACGCGTTTCAATCACCATTTTCAACTGCCCTTTATTAGTGAGATTTAATTAGTGCATGGTTAATTAAAGTTAGATTTCAAATGGCCAGCAATTTCTATTGACAGCAACTATACGTTTATAAACAAATCTCTAAAAATGTTCTTTTATTAAAAAATCAAAAATTGAAACTAATTACTCGAAAGTTTGAAGCAATCATTTGCACTGAAAAGCCATCGCTAATTAGTAAATACTGATATGGCTTTATTTCACCTTGTGCAAGTCTTTAGCAAAATTTATTCATTAAATCTCAACAAATTATTTGTACAGTATAACTTAATTGAATTTAAATGTAGTTTCTTATGCAATCTACATTGAGTATTTTTAATTATCTAATTGAACTAAAATTATGATATCATTTTTTAGTTAGAATATATTAATAAATTAATTAAAGGTTTTTAATTGCCACTCAACTGCCATTATAATAACCATGTTTATTCTATAAAGCTTGCTTATTATATTGGATTGTTTATTCTACAGGACTTATTTTAGTTTTTATACATGGGATTTTAAGAATTATACAATATAAAAGCAGATTTATTCTATAGTAAGCATTGTAACAAGCTTCCTATTCTTTTAAGCATGCTAAGACCAAATTCTAAAAATTCTTAAAAGCTTTCAATTGTTATAACAGTGTTTGCACTAAACTTTTGGCTTATTTTTTGCTATAAATCATTTGAGAAATATTTCAAACAATTTGTTTGTTTTACTATGTTATCGCAAAATCGTGAATAATGACACTCATTATCATGCTCATAAATCTGTTTAACAAAATATAATTAGTTTTTTAAAACAAAAAATGCTACTGTATACAAATCTCAAACCATTTGCACAGTATTCGTAATTTATTCCGATCACAGATTTGTTAGTTTTTTATATTATAGTTATTTCGAAAATATATAAAAAGTATATATAATTAGTCTCTAATCATCAAGATAAATGATTTAGTTTTTAACAATATAACATTAACAATAACTTCTGTTTTTCTGTTTATCATTAGATTATTTTTTGCCTCGACATTTAATTATTAAACAAGTTTAAATGTCAAATTTTAATATAAAAAAAGGATAACTGGATAAAACGAGAAGGAGTAAGAGGATCCATTTCAAAATTTAAATTTTTAATTTCTGTTTAAATCTCTCTTGATTAATTCAAAATTATTTTTATGCCTACTCCTACTTATTAAACATGAACTTGTTGAATAAGTAATAATAATATCAAGTAATAAGAATTTAAACTTTTAATTAGAAGAAATAGAAATCGATTTGAAATTCTCTTATATAAGTCCTAATGTAAATTGTAAGTCCTAATAATTTGGTTTGATCCCACCTACTTTGTCGGCGCAAAATGCTCATGATAGAATTTTGAATAAATAGCTGTTTCGATATAAAAATTTAATTAGAATTACAATTCGATTCGAAGGAAAAATAACGAAAATGCAAATTAAATGCTCTGTTATTTTGCATTAAATTAAATTAGAATTTTCTTCGGATTTGAGATAAAGTAATGAATTGTTTTGCTGTCAGAAAGTCATTAACGTCTGGCAAATGAAAAGCGGAAACCGACGCGACGTTCAACAGGAGCTCAACGGCGCACAGATCTGGTCTATGCGTTCGAGTTATACGGCGTCCACAGCGACAATGCAATGCATTTTTGCCTTTTTTACCGATAAAACACTGATTCCTATTAATTATCGCGAAATAACATAAAAACACGTAATTTGTTATGTAATGTAAGATAAATTGCGATAAATTAAAAATATCGCGATTTCTTCAGCATTTAAAAACTATCCTTGCAAAAATAAACATTTTAAGATAACTTGTAACTAATTACTAAAAAATTTGTTTAAAAAATTTAACATTTAGAACATAAATATTTTAAAATACTTGTTAAAATTCTAATTTAATAGATAAAAATTAAACAGTATTTGCATTACTGAGCACAACGTCTGCGGATTTTTTTCTCGTTTGACTAAAACAATTGTAAAATTAAATTAGCATTAAATGAAATGAAATGAATAAAACTAATTACTACATCGAAAGAGACAAAAAAAACTAACTATTGTTCAGCAAATTAAGCGCTAATACGCGAATTGTTCTACAAATTGCAGTGTTTTTCCATTCAATTGATGTCTTATTGAAAGACCGAAATTGAAGTTCAAATTTCGATTTTCGAGAAAATCATTTCGAAATCCATTGAATTGATTGGAATTTAAAGACAAAACGCAGACCTGTTTTCGAGACAATACAACGAAAACTCTTTTTCGCTTTTTTAATAAAACAGAAACACTTTGGAAGCGATTGTTTTGGATGTCGAGTCACTAATTGCAATGTATTTAGTGATAAATGGTTTGGATTGGCCGGGAATGCGAGCCATCACTCATACGACGCGTCGGTGTCGTCGATGTCGTCGATGTCGTCGATCGCGTCAATTGTTTTCCTATTCCGTCAGTTCGGAGACGACGAGCAAAATGTCGACAATTATTGGTTTGAAAACAGTTTCTGTGTAACAGAAAAGACCCCAATCTTTGAAAGAGTCGAGTAAATAGAGAATAGAATGAGAAAAGTATCGATTCGCTGCACTCGGCCTACACTCTGCCCTACACTCGGCGCCGCTCTCCGCCGACTCTACCTTTTCGTTTCAAATCTAATATTCTTTTATTTTCCGCAACTTTTTACTCAATTGATTGTAAGGTTTGGTCGGATTTCAATAGAAGACCTGATATTTACTTTTCCACCACTTTTTCAATCAATATATTTACTGCGAGTACTGAGTGGCCAAAGTGGCCACAAGTGCTGCACAATTCGCTCCCATTGCTCGCCTCTCCTATCGCTCCGTCTCTCCGTCCGTCTGTCTCTCTGTCTGTCATATCTATCGCTTTTTTGTGCTTTCGATAAGAGATTAAGCATTCGGTCGATGCGTTGACAAAGATATCTCACTCTTAGACTCAGACTCTTAGCAACCCCTCAGCTAATGGTTTGTAATGTAAAATAGAAATTGAAAATAATTCGCGAAATGCGTTCTTTCGCCAGAATTGCATTTATCTTTCCCAACAAAATATGTCAATTACTGGCTCTAACACTGCATTTTCACACAGTATTAGTTCGACTTCTTTTAGCTAAAACTTCATTTTAAAATTGTGTTAAACGTGAAAAATGTTGGAAATTTTCGAATAATCTGCACAATATTATACGAATATATATATATACAATAAATAAAATCTCATTTTCAAGAATTTCATCAAAAGTATTGAATTCTTTTTAAATTGAATTTGTTTCTCGTTTTTATTTAAATTGCCTAAGATTTGTCATGTAAAATTTAATAGAATACAAAATTCTCGTAAATTATTGCCGCAATTATTATACCAAAATCTTTTGTTAAATAATTTTAATTTAGAAAATGAAATATTTATCCAACAATTTGTTGACTTTAAAGCCATTTATCTATATTTATGGCCTATTCTATAAAAAATTTATTAAAAATAAAAATTGACACTTTATAAATTGCACAAACCAAATTGACATGATAAAATGTGCTATTGTCCTATTTAATAGAGCATTAGTTGTGGCAGAGAAGCAGTTCCTTTTTAATTAAAAGTTTTTGTGCTTGTTTAATTTTTTAAAAGATATTAAAACATGGCTAAATTATAATCAGTTTTTGAGAATTCAAAAATAATTTTATAAAACTAAAGCATCTTAAAGTAAAGTAAATAACGTAACAATAAATCGCTTATTTCCACAATTCACTAATTTTTTCAGTTAAATAAAGTTTAGAAATGAAATACAATTTTAGATTTGAAAAGTTTGGCATAACTTCTCAAATAAAGTCAGTTTATTGAGGGCTTAAGTCGAGTGAAGAGTTAGCAAATAAATGGGAATAAAGTAAAGAATTGGAACTCAAATAAAATAATAATTGGATTAAATATTTTCTGATCCAAAAACAATTTTCGACTCCTTTTCACTTCTGAATGGATAAAATATGAAAAGATTTTTTAGTTGTGAAGTAAACTTTGAAAATAGGGCCAAAAAACGAAAAGTAAGTAAAGTCTTCGCGAAAATAGAAAAATATTTGTCTTCTTCTCAACGCTTTCTAATCGACTCGACGGCGAAAAACAGGAAAAAATCGAAATTAATGAATGAGTAGAGAAAGTGAATGAATGATTGCATTCATTTGTTATCAAATGCCAAATAAAATTGCAATTCTTTTCGCGAATCGACGCGATTTCGTCTAAAAATTCACTTTTCACTACATAATCGATAGAACAATGAGTGAAAAATATTTTTCAAATCGATTCATATTTTTTCACTTCTATGAAGTCATTATTCAATGCAAAGAATTTTTGTATAATCTTTACATCGAATAAAAAATTGCGAAAAAGAAATTCTATGCTTCAAATGTTTAAAACAATCAAAACGAGTTTTTATTTTATTATTCGATAAAAATTTCAATGTATTATGTATTTGATATATATTTTTAATTTAACCAATTTTAAATTTACTAAATTTAATTCAAACAAAAATCATTGAGTTTTGTATGTTTAAAAAATCAATTTATGTATTTTTCATTTATTAATCTTGTAACAATCTACATTTTTCATTGTGTATATATGTATTTTGTAAGGGAATATGTCATACCATGTAAATAGTTTTTTGTTTAAAGTAAATCCGATCTTTCAATGGCATAAAAGATTTGAAAAAATAATAAAATGTGTATTTTGTATCAAATGTGTAGGTTTTGAATATTGCATTTCAATTAAAATTCAGATTTTGATCTTGATCATTATAAATTATTGAATAGAATTTTATTTATAAATGTAATGCATATAATACAAAATATAAATAAAATGTCGTTTTAATTTTTAAAAAGTTTAAAATTAAAAGATGTTATAAAAATTGTAGCTTATAAAAAAAGAATATACCGTGTATAAACATGGTAAAATAATAATTACCGGCAGATAGGTATACAGTTGTTTTATTTTATATTCAATCTAATTATGAAAAATTCATTATTTATATAAACTTTTGCAAAAACATTGTTTTAATAAAGCAATTCCGAGACTAATTCAAACTTCAAATTAGAAATATTTATTTAAAAATAAGCCTGTAATTATTTGTTCAAATAAAAATGTTTCATTTAAATCTAAAATTTAAATTTTGTTCGCAATTTTGTTAATGAACTGTAAGTTTCATTATGTTTGGAATTTTTTTGGAATCGCGTTATTATATGCAAAATAGTTGACATAAAATCTTTTGATTATAATTTTTTGCCTAAGCCTTCCGGTTATAAACGTGTTATTTCAGGAAAGTACTCGAAAATCTATTCATGTTTTCGGTGAATAAACAGGATAAAAGTTTGCAAATTCATAATCGATAGAAAATAAATAATAGCTGTATTTGTTGCTAACAAGAGAGACAGGTCTTGCAGTTTGAATGGAAAACAATTTTTCCGTTTTCTATATTTTACGCGAAATATATGAAATACGTATAAAAATACTTAAATTTCTTCAAAATATAAAATATATTTTATTTAAAGACATTTTTCAAATCAAATAGAATTTTTATGATTCTAATTGTCATTTTGAGTGATCAACCATTAGAAACCACATTAACACATGGGCTTGAAGTAGTAAAAAGCATTTAATTAGTTAAAGCTACATCATATTATATTATATTATTGCAGAGAATATAATGTTGAATAGAAGTGAGTAATTACTTAATAACTCTGACAATTGATTGGGTCAGAGAGACAACAAAAAACTTTACTCTAATGAGTATTTCTTTTATTCTTAGTTTGTGTCCCAAAAGACATTATTATAACAAAAGAATATATTCTGCCATTAAATGGAGAATAATTGTGGGAAAAGCAAATTAACGTTTTTCTATCATTTTCTATCATTTGCAACAATAAAATTACATTAAACAACGAAAATTAGTTATAATTACAATGTAAAAATATTAATTTAATAAATTGGCAAAATTGTACATCACATAACAGAACAATGTTGTATTGACAGTAGAGTACAGCGCGTTGTTTGCAATCGAAAACATATTAATATTTTGACAATTATTATGACAACGAATTATATTTATTATATTCCTGAGCGTAGAGTACAGGAGCTCTACGACTGTATTCTAATTGTCAGTCTTCCTCATAACTGGCATAAAAAATAAACGTTGAATATAGTAAAAATGAAACAAGCTACTTAGAAAATAGAGGCCATTACTTACTTATATGAAAATTATATTTATTTTTTATCAAGTAGTTAAAAGGAAAATCCTACATGTATTTTCAATATAAGCAAGATAATTTGTTTAACCGTATGATTGAAATGTAATAATAATCAAATAAAAAATAGTAAAACGAAAAACGTGTCGACAAAAATCTCAGAAATTTAGATTGCTCTAATTTTACTACCACGCACTATTCATTCATGAAATTTGTTTCAATTTGACAAAATTTGTTGTCTCCAAACTTATACAGTGTAAAAGAATTTGTGTGACGAATGAAAACAAGAATTTAAGAGAAAATTTCGCGAATCCGAGGAATTTAGGCGTAAATAGAATGAAATGAAATTGTTTTTAAAAAGAGATATAAAACTATTAGACAAACAAACATCAGAACCGAATCGACTCTATTAGAGCGAAAGGCAAACGTCGAGTATATTCAGTAAATACTAATATTTATACAAAAATCTCAAACTTTTTCCACTCTTTCTAAGGATAGAACTCCGGGTTTGGACTGAATGAGTGATAACTAAAATAACTTTCAAAATGTTTAGTAATGTTTAGTTAAATGCAATGGAAGTCGTCGTTAGAAGTCGTCGTTTAGGCGTTTGTTTGGGTAGAGAAAGCGCACAAACCTTTCCGAAACTGCCCTTTCCTATGGCCCGAAGAATCTGGAAGTCGTCGAACGTTATCTCATCGGTGGTACTGCCCTGGGATGAGACGGACGACAGTTTGCTTCTATTGATTCCCATATCAGTTCTCAAGTACGACGAGTCGATTGATTCTCGTCTTTAGTTTTGATTAATAAAAGTCATAATATTTATTACTAAAGTTATAAATATAATATGTTATCAACTTTTTTGTTCTGCTTTTAATAAATAGAATAATAAATTAGGCAAAAATAGACTTGACACAAAAACAAAAACACAATGTGGTCGACAAATTGACGAAAGAAAGTACACACCACAAATTACTTGATACGATAGTAAACAGCGTTTGGTTTTGATATACGTATTCGTCGTTTTGTATACAGTTTATTGCATACAGTTTTAATAACAAGAGTATTTTTTGCTCTCCGGCTTTACACAGTATATAATTGAAGAGACAAACAATTTAGTATTAGATTAAGTCTCGAAGAGGAGCACGACTTTTGTTGACTACAAACTCGTTCTTCAAATAAAAACTTTTAGTTTTGATTCGACGGATCATCGGATCAATTGGAAGCATAAACAAGAAGAAGCGAAACGTCTGAATCAGCTAATGATGCGACGAATGTCTGAACTGCAGTCGAGCCGAGCGTTGCCGAGAAGGCATCGAAACGCAAAAATCTCAGACTTTAAGCCGAGTTCGGAATATGAGATAAATTAGTTCTTCTCTATTCAGCGGAATATTCAGTTCGTTTCGCACATTCAGTGCAACATTTGACGCATAACTGCCAAAAGGCATACAATTAGTATCGATGTGTCTCTTGAGTATGATTTCGAAATTCGCGATCCATTCGCTGCGAATGCGATGAGCGGTGCAGTCGATGCCAGAGAAGCCAATCGTTTGTGCATTACGTCTGATCGCACGGATCGTACGCCTCGTCTCCGGTAGTACTGGTGAGAGTCGACAAACTCCGCAACTGTTCGACTCAAGCGCTAAACGCGACTCATATTCGTCGGTCTGTCGGTACGAGTGGTTGTCGTGTCGGCGCAATCCAATCGCCAAACTGTTGGAAGTGTTGGCCGCAGTCTCATCGCCTCAGCCTTTAATATCGCGGAGTATTCGCGTATTCACTGATTGCGTTGATTCGCGTTCTCTGAGTCTGAGTTCTGCCAAACCTCTCAGTCCTCTCAGTCCTCTCAGTCGCTGTACACACGAGTCGATGAACAGTCGGCGTCGAAGAGCGCATGGCTTTCGCCGTTATTATCAACTAATCTAAAAACATTTCGTGATCTGAATTGCAAAACTGCTAAATCTTTTCCAATAGTTTTTTCATTGTAGCCATAAAATTGTGTGAATAGTTATATCATTTTTATACAATTATTTCGATGTTTTCTGAATCTACTCTCGCTTTCCGTCTATTCTTTTCGAATCCAATTCGTGTTTTTATGTATTTATTTGCGAACCGAAAGCGCAGAATATTCTTCATATAATTTCGCATTCAATGACCAGAAGTCTCGTATCATTTTTCTCATCTCAAGAATCCCATTCCCATCAGTATTCCAGCACTTCCTGTATGAAAGAGCTATTCTCTCCCTTTCTCTCCCTTTCTCTCCCTTTCTCTCACTCTTATCGTTAAAAATGTAATTCTCTGTCGCCTAACAAGAGTTGCATTGATCCGGACCTCCCTTTCGGAGTCTTCGAGACGAGCTTTGCCCGCAATTCACATATTATTGATCAATACTTTCTATATCTTTATACTGTATTCTGTGTATACAAAGGTGTTATATACTCTGCAATCTACACAAAACACACAAAACACAGGTGTTATGCCGTTATGCTTATCATATAAATGTCGAATAAAAATAATATCAAGAATATAATTGAATTATATTTTTTTATATATCTATTTTTGTTGCTTTAACCAAATTTATGATAAAACTGCAAACATCTAAATAATAACATGCAATAATTCAAAATTTTGCTAAAATTTGTAAAAATTCAATTTCAAAAAATGTTTTCGCAAACATAATCTATTTATCAAAATTGTACATGATCAATTGTGACGTTTTAACAAATTTGCGAATATTCTGATGTTATGTCCGGAATAGCTGTTCTTCCATTGATTTGTTGGAAAAGTTTAAAAGAAAATAAAAGAGTGAATAGACTGTTGTGTTAAGAGTGAAGGAAATGCTGTTTAAATGGATTTCCCATTAGTTGATAGCGTTTTGTTGATTCGAAGCGAATATGAAAAATACATTTATATATGTATTGACACATAAATCACATTTTAAATTCACGGCTTAACAGAAGAGTATTTCGTTTTTATTAGTTTTCGCTTCTCTTTCTGCTTAAGTCCTGCGAACCGTAAATAAAAACAATTTTTGATTTTAAACAAAATGTAATGAAATTTTTGTTTCTTTTCTGAATTGAGTAAACAGCAATTGATCTTGCTCACTGTGTTTTATCTTGTTTATGTTCTATTATTTTTTTGCTAAGAAAATATTCTCGCAATGTTTTTCTTCAATTTAAATTTATACATCTCCTATTTTGTTTTCGCCTGTGTTAATTTATAGCATTGCAAAATCAATATATTATTTCATTTTATTTATTTAGCGTTAAAAAAGTGCTGGAATTACTATAAATATACCAACAGAATGCGACATGATATTTAATATAATTTTAGGCAACTCTAAAAACTAAGAAAAACAACTGGTTTATTGATTAATCATTATATTAATATAATTGTTCAATTCATTTATAACCGTATAAATTGCTATTTTTAATTAAATAATATTTGCACTAATCTATAAAAACATTTCACCAAAAACTGCGAACAAAAAAGCAAAATAAATTAATCAAGCACGATTACAGATATATTTGTACAAAAATAAACAGTATAATAACTTTACAATAACTAGTTTTGCGTCATTTATTTTAAATTAAACAGTATTCTTTTGACAGATAAGAATCGCTAAATGTTTTTATTTAATGCATTATTATATGTATGATTAAAATTTTAATTCTCAAAAGAACTTTTTATTTAAACATAAAAACAAGCATGATGAATAAAATTGTCACATAATTTGCAATTAGTGACAAAGAGTCTGCAATTATCTATTCGCTCGAGAATTCAATTCAGAGAAATAGCAAACGAATTATGAAAGTCGAGGACATGTTTGCAATATTTCTAATCATAATTCTAATAAATTAATGAAATTAATATTCTATAAAACAAATGGCATTTTCTTGTGCATAAAAATAAGCATGATATTACCAAAGCTTTACTGTAACTTTGTATTAATAGAATTGAGTAAAAAATTATTCAAATTTTGAATTAATTTATGCTTAATTTATCATACATTGTGAAATAACCAAACATATTTTTAATTATTAGTTTTTCATTAAGTCATTAATTATAAGAAATAAATTAACCAAAAAAGTATTTAAAAAATAAAGCAATTGATTTAGAATCATTCTACAGTATATATTTTTTATTATGTAACTAAATTTCGATTCCTGTAATAAAATTACATGCTAATTATGTAATAACGTATAAGAAAAGAGCATTTAAGTAGTATTCTTACTGTTTAATTTAATTTAATGCTCAGTTAATTCAATTAAATGCTTTACAATTGCGTTGAATAAGTGCCTCAATTCGCGAAGGGCTTCAGCTTTTGTGCGATTCTATTGAATATAAATATTGAATTTTATAGATTTCACAATTTGTTTATTTGATTTACTTTTCAATTTGATTTCTTATTTGAATTCACGATAAAGATGTCCAGAAATGGAATAAATAAATATTGATTATAAATTACATTTTTATAATAATAAAAAACTAATAAATATTAAATTATCCTGCATAAGATAATTATATTTAGTTATTTATTTAAACCTAAAGAAAAAAATCTAATTAATATAAAATACAACCTTATATAAAATAATATCTAGGTAGTTTAAAATTGATTTTATGGCCATTCCCTATAAGCGTACTTATAGTAGAAATGATGAGAAATAACGTAAATATTTTTCTATTCGAAATCAGTCTCTGGAATAACGTTCATATTCTCGATTCTAGACTCAATTGAAAATTGGCTTTTATGCAGGCTAAATTACGTTTTCAATTTTTCTATTTACCGGTTTGAGAGCTCATCTATTAAAGAATAATTTTTTACTGACACTTCATAACCGTATTTTATTAAATAACTTATTTAACTTGATAATTATTTTTTAATGTATTTTTGTTTAAATATTAAACAAAATAACTCGTTTAAATTCAAGATTTTGAATTTTTTAACAAATAATTACAGTGTATAAACAAATGTAACTATCTGTAAATAAATTAAATTGTAATATTGAAAAAATTAAGTTGAAATAAAAGAATGAAAATATTTGTGCCATGACTTTATATTAACTTATATACAATTCCAGACCTGACTCCAACATATAATATATTGTATAAAAATAGATTCTTCCGATGCATTAATATATTACTGTATATTATATAACAATTATTTGATATGTTATGCAATATATTATTCTTCATCGACGAGCATCAGAGTTAAGGTCTGTCGGGATATTATTTGCATAATTAGTATAATTTCTATTTTATTAAAATAAATGTTTAAAGAAAACTCAAAACCTTTCAAACGATTCAATATTATATTTGGTTTTGTCAGTCGGAGGCCTTACACTCCACCCGACTTTGGATAACAAAATATTAAAAATTAAAGTTTTCTGATTAATGTCATACTATTTAAACAATCTATTAAAAAATATTTTATACATATAAAATTATAATTCATAATTTGTTTATTATAACTTCATATTTTTGTGCATATTTTCTATTTTTGGTTAAAAAGTATAATTAATCTTACACATAATTCTGTAATATTTAGCTTATCAAGAATATATACACCTCTTTTGTTAAAATATTTCGTAGATTTTTTTAGATAAACCAATTCTACATTGTATATAATTCTGATGTTAGTACATTTCCAGTATATAAAGTATAGATTGTACATGATGACGTGGAATGAAGATGTAGTAACTATATTCTAATTCTATCATGTTAACATCAAAAATTGATTCGAGTAAAAGTATATGTGATTTGACAGAAATTCAAAGAAATTGTCCAATAATTCGACAAAAGCATAGCTCAAATTTAACGCCAACTCACTGTATGACAAATGCGATACAATATGACATGCTATACAATCAATTGTGAATCTGTGTATTCCTTGCGGTTCACTACAATCAGACATTCATTTTGGAGAAAAGAGGCGATTCTTCTCCACATCTCTCTCTCTCTCTCTCTCTCTCTCTCTCTCTCTCTCTCTCTCT
>JAQIXC010000568.1:0-23519 GCA_034697605.1 Metabelba pulverosa | reverse complement strand
TCAATTTTTTATCCTGTATAAATTAATGTTTTTGCTAATAAACTTTAATAAAAAGCGCTGGGCGCCTTTCTTTGAGACGCCAGATATAGAGAGTATTATATTGTATTTAAAGAGTAACAGACAGTGTATGTCAAACAGGCATTGACACCAACTTTCTTAGAAGAATGACTAACTCATCTGATTAATTAAATTCGAAAATTAAACTGTTTATTTGACAAATTAAAATAAATGTTCAGTTTGTTTGAGATGAATACTTTCAGTATTAATCAGAACTGTTTATTGGTGTTAAATGAATGAGAGAATTGTAGAAAATTGTGCAATATATAAATGAAAAGTTTGATTTGATAGAGACATCACTCGAAATCGCGTTGCATTCGATGTATTGAATTGCAGTCAATAACTAAGTTCAGCCTTCAGTGCAATACTGATAGCAAAGAGCGAGAAGTGACTCGAAATAGCATTTGATTCGCTCATCAGCTCCGGCAGAGAGATAACAATTACCAGGAAGTGTCCGCCTATTTGCTCTATAAATAGTCGACACAAGCAGACTAGCATGCTCACAAGCTCATCTCTACATTTAAAGTTTTTCACATTATCAAGACCAACTTTTGAAAAGATTTTGTTTATTTTT
Organism: Metabelba pulverosa; assembly: GCA_034697605.1. Lineage (NCBI taxonomy): Eukaryota > Metazoa > Arthropoda > Arachnida > Sarcoptiformes > Damaeidae > Metabelba > Metabelba pulverosa. The sequence continues at coordinate 22,888 of JAQIXC010000568.1, read as the reverse complement.
TTGTTTGAATTCTGGTCCGAAAATTAGCATTTCTTGCACTAAACCTCGAAATGCGATTATTACTAGTATTTGTCGTTTTGGGGCTATTTCTCCAAACTATTTGTCCGATTGAGTCGAATGCGAAAACTGTGGAAAAGCGATGGATTCACGACGAGTGGCCGACTTTGAGCCAGAGGTCAGACAATGTTTTTCTTTGATTTACACTAATTATTACACATTTATACCTGAATTTCCAGTTTTATTCAAATACATTATAAAAATCAAATTAAACAAGATTATTTTTTATAAAGTACCTTTAACCTTGAAAGATTTAGCTAAAAGCTTTTAGATTTATGCAATATAGGTATTTATGCTTGGACTTAAGCTTGGATTAATTTTGCACAGATGGTTCAATTTCGGCGATGACTTTCGAAGAAGAGCTGATTTGATGCGAAATAGATTACAACAACGGATCGGAATTTCGGCTTTCAGTCCAATACGTGATTTGACGGAAAGCTTTGACGCGAAGCCAACAAACTTTGATCCGTCGGTTGTTGTGGTTGAGAAAGGAGAGGAAAACGCCAATCCGTTTGCGGATCCGTTTGGGTTTGAACTGCCATTTCAGCCGACTTTCCAAAGACACCCGTTTTGGTCGTTTCCCTCATTCAGTGCACACCAGCCCCAGCACTGGTGGAAGGGGTGAGTCTACTCATTAGAATTACTTGTTTTTAGCAATAATCTTGCTTAATTTTGACAAATTACACAAATATTTTGTCATAATAGCGTTGCTAAATGTTAAGCATGCTAAATATTGTTGTTGTAATTTTCGAAAACAATGTTTCGCTTCACATAATTCGCATCGTTTCGACATATGCTGTAAAACGAGTTGAAGGCACGTAATAGTCACTTCGGTTTGACATTTCATAATAAATTCGTTATTCACTTATATTCAACATTGCTTTACAAAGGTGTTTCTAAGGAATGCTTTTAGCTTCAAATTGACTTCACTATAAAGTCTAGCAAGATTATATTTTCGAATTCAATCTATCAATCAAACTTAAACTTTTTCATAATAGATATTTATTATCATGCGATTTTTAAATGAGTTTGTCGGGGTTATTGAGAAAGATTATTTAATGAACTAATATTTAAAAGGAAAAATATTTAAACATGTTACTCTTAATGATGAAACAGTCATATTGTTTGACAAAAACTTCTTTTATTTTTAAACAATTACTTAAATTGGATTCATTAGTAGTCTGAGAGCAACGCCCGGTAATCATCGAATAATAGACAGTATATACGGATTAAAAATTACAATAAGAATCGTTTGCCTCATAAATGACTGGAAACTCAATTTGCGTTTTGTTTGTTTAGTTGCGGTTCATATCCGCCCAAACAGTTTACAATTTGATAAATTATTTGAAATACAAATTATTAGTAAATTATTTATTGTTAATCAATTCAATTAAATTATACATCACAGCATAAAACTAGATCAATTCATTCAAAGAAAATCATTTTATTAATTCTTACATTTTTTATCGCAATTCTCCTTTATAGTATTAATCTATAAATTATATAATTATCATGAGTGTTTTAAAAACTACAGTATTTTGAAAAATTAGTTTAAATTTGTTGAACTCTTATAGCAACTTAACTATTAGCTTGAGTATTAAATGATAGTTAAAGAAATAGTTTTTAATTATAAATTATGCTGCATTATTTATTAAATGCATTAATTCTTAACATTTTGCCCAAAATAGCCCAAATGTTTGTACTGAACGAAAAGTAATTGAAGGCAAAGATGAGAATCACTCGGAAAGCAATGTTCGGGAGAGAGAGGGCACCCGAGAGGGTGTTTCGATAAGAATGGGCTTTGAGTCGAACGCAGCGACGCATCACTCATTCAGTTTGCAATCAACGCATTGCACGGAATCGGACACAAGTTATACTTGTATTTCAACGTAAGTGCAATTCAAATAAGGAATCTTAATATGAACTTGTACGAATTTTCATCTCGAGTTATCTCGATCAATACATTTGGAATCATCTTAAATGTTATTAAATAACCTATATTTAATTGGCATGCAGTAATATTACACCATTACATGTTTTTAACAACGTTTCTTTACCTTCTTAATTATTGCTAAAAGAATATGATCATATTAAATAAGATATTATACATGGTCTATTTATCGTAAAGAATAAAAGATCATTTTTCAATTTTATAATTTTGTATAATGTTGAATTGAACTGGTTAGAAAATTCAATATTACATATTTTACATACTGTAACATATACATAATTTTTATGTGCATTATAATTTAACGAATTCAAACCTTTAGATTATTGAAATTTAATCACAAATTTGGTATTTATAAAAACAAGTTTATTCAAAAATATGTATATCAGAGTTTACAACTATACTTTTAAAAATAGCATTGAACTATTTTCCATATGCATTAACAAGTAGTAAATAATCTGTATATAAAAATTTCATTCATATCATACAAAAGTAGATGATTTTAATCAATGAATAATGAAATTTGAATAAAATGATAGGACTTTGAGAGGAAAAGAGAACAAAACGTCAATTGTTAAGCACGAGTGTTGCCACGGATTCACGCGGACGGCTCAGACTGGATGTACTCAAGGTTTGGCTTTTAATTCATTCATATATTCAAAGGTCTTATCACTTATGTCTGAATTGTTGCCGACTTTCAGTCGATTTAAAAGATTTGTCGCAAACATTGCAAGACTTGAAATGCAATCGAATGCTAGAATTGATGGAAAAGAAGGGATTTTCGCAGACTTTGGCCGAACAGAACACCACTGTATTTGGTTTGACCAACGATTTGCTCATTGACTTCGAAGAGGACAACAATAAGATTGAGGTTTGTTTCGCAAAATCCAATTCAAATCTTTTACTTATCCACCAGTTATTGGCAGAACGAAGTCGAACCGGAAGTATTGGCCGAACCTTCGGTTGTCCGCCGGCGCAGGGATGTAGCGACCAGTTTGTCGGACGTAATTGGAATGCATTTGATTCCGGGAATTGTCAAAACGGGAGACTTCGAAGACGAACAGCTGATATCGACTTTAAGTGAACCGAAGAAAATGATTCGAATCAATGTCTACGAGCGAGTGGTCACTGCCAACTGCGCGCCCATTATATCGCCGAATAACTACGCGACCAATGGTGTCGTTCATATCGTCGACAGAGTTATGCCGAACCCAACTCTATCTGTTGGCCAACTCATTGATAGCGACCCCAAGTTTACAATACTTAAGAATCGTAAGTCAAAACTTATCAATGACAATTTTCTGAATTCAATGTTAAGAACATGTTAGTTTTAAATTAACCAATGAATTTAACCGTTTATTGACCAATGAATGAAAGAATGATTAAATCTATAAAAACCTCAAATAATCAAACTTCTAGTGATTGCAAAAACCGATTTAATGTCGAAGTTGGGGAACACCAGCGAACACCTGACGGTGTTTGCGCCGACCAATGAAGCGTTTCTCAAACTCGACAAACTATATTTGGAACGCCTACTCAACGGCCAGTCGTGTGTCGAACCTCTTCTACTTAATCACATAATCGGAAACACCGTCTGTTCGCCGGCGATACAGGTTTACGGTTCGGTCAAGAATTTACACAATATTTTGCTTCCAATCCAACGAATGGAACATAAATTGGAAATCAATGGCATTCCGGTCGTAGAGACGGACCGATTGGCAACCAATGGTGTGATTCATGCCATCGATAGCGTTCTCCTCTCAGAGAAGTCGCAACCGATTTCCAAATTCCTCGAAAGACATCAAATGACAGAATATCTGGATCTACTCAAAGAGTCGGGAGTGTTGGAGGAATGGGATGCTATGCAAAACGTCTCGTTTTTTATTCCGTCGATTGATTCGATGCGAACTCTTTCGCCGAAAAGTCTCGAAGAGATTAAGAATAATACGAAAGAAATGGTTGAATACCATGTCGTCAAAGCAAAGAGCGATTCCTGCGATTGGGTTAGCGATCAGAGACTGGACTCAGTTTCGGGGAAACCGATTCGACTCAATGTTTTCGGAGAGATTCCAGGCTTCGGGTCCCGACCCGTCGTCACCGCCCAATGCGCTCGAGTAGTGGCGCCAAACGAGCAGATCTGCGGCGCAAACATTCATGTCGTCGACCGCTTCCTCACGCCATCCAAAGGTGATTTGATTCAAGTGTTGGCGTCGATGAAGAGGTTTTCAATACTTGAAGAGATCATCAAAACCAGTCAAATCGAGTCGGCGTTAAATAACGGCGTTTACACACTATTGGCGCCCAATGACCACACTTTACACCAACAGCTCACGGAAAGAGAAATTGAGTTATTGGTCAGCAATCGGTCGGAATCGGAGAAGTTTATCCGAAACCACATATTACCGGAAATTATTTGCTGTTCAGGTATTTAAGTCTAAATCAGTGTTCGATCGAAATATTCAAACGAATCTAATAATCATTGTCTGAAAAGGAGTGAACGGATCACCACTTTTCCTGAGTTCGCAACAAATCCAAACACTGGACGGATCGCTCATTCCGGCGCATAAGTCGATTAATGGAAGGGTTCGGTTCGGAAACGCAAGAGTCAATAGTTGTGATATTATGGCCGACAATGGAGTCATTCATGTCGTCAATCGAATCCTGGAAAAGAAGCCGTCGATGATAGCCCCGTTGTTCCCGTTTCAGCTCATTTTCTAAACACTCTTCTATTGAGAATAGCTTTCAATATATTTTGTAAATAATATTTATTTTAAATAACTTATTCACTATTTTATACAAATTTTGATAATTTAGGAAACAATGATAGTTTGTGAACAATTTAAATGATTAGCCGATTCGGCAATTCACGACATGACCGACACTTCGTCTATATTGATGTGAGTTATGAACCGTAACCTCATCTGCAAGTGTGGCCTCAGATTCCTTATACTTCTCTCGACTTCATTCTTGACGGTATCGCCGGTAAACATATCTAATGGTTATTACAGTCGTTAGTCGATTCAAATGTATTGCAATTAAAGATAATTGAAATAAAATTTTAAAAAACCAAAACAATTGATAAATCGATCGCAAACTTAGCGTACATTTGATGTGATAGAGGAGATCACAGATGGGATCAGTGAAGCGCAAGTGTTCGCAGTTCTTGTCGATCATTTCGAGCATTTCGTACAACTCGATGGTCACATCCATCACACATCGCGTCCTCTCCGCGTAAAAGCGCTGCAGAAACGGACCGACGATATGGCAAATGAAGATGAATTGCTCCTCAGTCTTGATGGCCGGCTTCACCTTCTCCTTGAGGAATTGGGGCATGAGGCTGATCTGGCCGACGCTGGCGTGGTGCCAGACCGCGTGGGTCAGGGCTATGAGATAACTGCATTGCATTTCGTTCATTGAGGTGTGACTGTTCGTGAAGTCCATCAAATCGAATGGATTGGCGACGTTGTCGAGAGTGGGAGGGCTTTGCACCAGGATTTCCAGAATTCGCTCGTTTAGAACACTCCAGTACGACTCGGACAGGGAGGTGAGCACAAGACCTATCGCATTCATCCACATCTCGATGTTATTTCGGGTCAGAATTTTGTGTCCGACAAGAATCACATCCAGCAGTGAATTGGCGACTACTGACGGACTCACTGGTAGAGCCATCAACTCGACACACGTCACGTGCAGGGCGTGAGAAGACGCGTTCGGGAACTCATTGAATCGGTAGTCTGTGTGAGGAAATGGAGATTTGCTGCCTCCGGACAGAGTGTCCACCACTCGTCCAATCAGATGAATGTAGTAATCGAGGCCTAAGTCAACAAAAAGTAAAACCGAATGAGTCGTTGCGTTGGAAACACTCAAAGTCGAGGAAACCTGGAGTCCAGTCGATGTCGTCGGTGAGCGGTCTTTGCATATAATTAAGATACGCCTCACTTAAGGCCCAATTCCGGGGTTTAATGTCTTTGAATGAGTTAATGATCGCCGAAACTAATTTGCGCTTCAATTGCGGCTTATCTTTCAGTTTAGTTTCATAATAATGGAGTGTATTATACAAATAAGTGATGGCTTTGTCGTGAAATTTATACAAACAACCCAATTGGTCCAACAACTGGTCAATTATGTTCGACATCGAACCCGACGGCAGTTCCAAAAATCGGTGTATTATTATATCTAAAGGCAAATATGCTTGGTAAAACTACCAATAAGTATTTTTAGCTAATCATTCAATTTACCTAAAACTGGCAAAAACCTGAGACAAACGTTACTGAAATAAACGGGTAAATACTGGTGCTGATTGGTCTGTCCGCCACTACCACTGCTTCCTTCTTGCAGACCTTCAAAGTAAAACTTCTCTGGAAATTTCTGCACAAAAAGAACAGTATACATTTTAAAAATATGCATCAGTAATAGAAAATTGAGGGAAAGTACCCGATTAAACGCCATGTGCTTCTCGTGCCAATTGGATTGCTTCCAGTGCTCGGGAGTGTTCTCTTTGACGAACTCGTAGACCCGGTTCTTGAACTCGGAAGGCCTGAGCAAAAGCATGTGTATAATGAAGAAGCAGACCTGCGCTTCGTTGCCCTCAAAGCTCCGAAGGGCCAGACATAGGAGCAGTCGGTCCAATGTAATGACATGACATTTCCAGATCAGGTCATTGAGCGCATCGATGAACTTATTCACGTGTTGTCCGCCGACCAGATTCGCGAACTCAAACACAAGAAAGTCGGCAAAAGTTCTCATATGGGAGGAGAGGGCGCGGGCGCCGATCCGGTCGAGGATCTTGTAGGCAATCGGATTGATTCTGTCGTTCTCTAAAAGCATTTTCCACAACAAACACAAGAAGAGAGGAGGCGTTCCCGGGAGTGAGAAGTGCTTTAACATGTCGTTCTCGTTGCTCATAGTCTTCCATTTGCGGTACTCCTCCTCCACCGACCGCTTCAGTTGTGCCTTATTTTCCTTCTGAACAGTCGGCGGAAACTGTTGGTAGAAATCGCTGATCGCGTTCGGGAAACACAATAACGTGAAGGAAGACCTAAATCACACCAATATTTCCGTTTAATTAGTTAAATGTAAGAGCAGTGTAAAAGCAATTACTGACCAACTAATGGGTGTGCTCTGCATAATGGACTGCAGTATGTCTTTAATCCAAGAGGCAGTCAACGTCTCAGAGCCCGTCACGTGAACGGCTCGGGCGAGTGTGAGGACTAACGCTTTATTCAATTCTTCCGATTCGGTTGAGAGCAGACCTTTCGGTTCGTTTTGAAACCGCGAGTATTGAGGGATTGAGAGAACTTCGGCACTACTTAAGCCCAAAATCAGTTTAAGAGCCGTGTTCTCCATACAGAGGTGAAGCTGCACCTATAGGTAAGGCGAAAAAGCTTAATAAAATCGTTATAAGTTCTCAGTATTGCCTCAATTACTCTCCAAATATCTATTAAATGCAACCGAAAAGCCGATAGAAAATGAGTAAAACCTGATTAGTCTGCGGAACGTTCGACAAACTGTGCAAATGGCCCAACAACTGGACCCTATAGTGCGCGTTGATGTGGTGGAGCCGATAGATGTACATCTCGAGAAGGGTGTGCAGTATAGACCAGGCCTGCGATCGCCACACGGTGTTGAGCAGTTGGGCTAGAAGTGAGACAATGTTCAGTCGGTTTGCGGCGCCAAATGGAAACGTTGTGTTCAAACAAATTACTCATAAATCCTTTTATACCCAAGGATTCGATTTCAGTGTATATAAGCAAACGGCTGTAGGTCTCGACCAGTGCCGGCGCCAAACCCATGTTTGACTTAGTCTGAGCCAATTTCATCACTTGTCCGGCTATGCTATGGATTAAACTACAAACGACTGACAATTAATTCGAAGCAAATTCGGTGACAAATGAAGTCAATGTTTGCCTCATTTTCGTGTGAACTGTCAATGAGTCCAAAACACTCATTGAGAGCGGACTCATCGGTCCGCTGACCAGAGCACCTGAATTCGGGTTTACCGCTCTGTTGCCGCCCTGGACGCCCTCCACCAGTAGTGTGAGTGGACGCGAAAAGCACTCCTGATTTGTGCTGTCTTTATATGGATAAGACATTCAATTAAACAAAACTATAACTAATTAATCAAAACTTAATTAACCCATACATGCATTGCAGAGAAGAATAACTCTGAAATCAGACGACGAACTGATGGATAGGTTGTTGTTATTAACGAGATTTTCGTGCAAAAAGTCTATATGTGCTTTGAGCGCCAAAGGGATTGGCCGCTGAAGGGATTGGGATTCCGTCTCTGCTTTCTTCATCAGATGTATCCAAATAGAAGAGGCGGCCATTGCATGAGTGGCACTCGATTTGCTAATGTCGGGCACCGGAAGGGGCTCTTTCTCCGGGTACAGGAGGTCGTAGAGTTTCATGATTGGGAGGAACCCATTGAGTGGGTTCTTCTGTATAGAGCCCGAGAGGAACTGCAGCAAAATCCACATCAAGTGCTCTCGGCTTTTGCGCAGATTCTTATGGCAGAGCCGTTCGTGGAGTCGGAGCACCATATGTGAGAACGAAGCGAATTGGAACAAAACGAAGTAAATCAGATGACTCGACAGGTTCTGCCATAAGAAGAACGTAGGGCTGCAAATGCCCGCCTCTCCGCCCACTTCACCCGCGTCCACATCGCTCTCCGAGCGCTCCATCGCCGTTATGATCAGCTCAACGAGTTGTTCCTCAAGAATAACACTTCTCTGCTTCTGCTTCGAGTTGAGGGACAGCATAGCTGTGATCATATCGCGAGAACAGGGCTGTTCCAACACGTAGCGCAAGAGTCCGGTTTGCGGCTCCAGTAGCTCTTTATTGTACGGCAAGAGTCCTCTCAATTGAAACTTCGCGCTCAACGGATCCAGTTTCCAGATGTTGTTCAAAGTCGAAGAATGGCCGACAATTGGCAACAGTTTAGAGCGACCGGCGGTCGACACCATTTGCGCTTTGGGCCGGCGTTTCAATATTCAATGCATTCGTACAATTAGTTTAGCAAGCAAATAAATTTAAAGTATTAAGTAAATTTGCAACTAGCAAGATAGAATTCAAAATTCGCAATATTGTACAAAACTGCACAAAGCAAAGCGGCATAATAGCAAACATGTAACACGAGACAATTATCATATGGTAAGAATATTTCTACCGGTAAAATTCTTAAAATATGCCGGTATTGCATGATGAATTAAAAAGCAATAAATATGCAACCAATAAAAGTTATTTGTATAACCGGTATATAGTGTGTACATTCATAGGTAAAATACTGTTCGGGTATTAACACAGACTTACCGGTCGGTCGAAAGCTGTCGACAAACAAAGTGATGAGTTTTGCGAATTTCTGCACAAAAGGTGAGTTAAGATCAAAAATGACATTCTTTGCACAGTTGGTCCTAAATTACCCAATGAGTCCATTTGCCCTTTTTCTGTATCTCATCTAAGATCAGATATGCGGGTAATAAGGAATGGCTTCTGTCGAAGATGTAATCGAAGACCTGTTGCGGCAAAAGGCGTTAGAAGGGATGGTAAGGGAGAGCGAGTGCTCGCGAGGAGAGGTGACCTGATATAAGACATTGAGTTGTTTGAGAACCGAGACATTGCCTTTGGCCGGGATTTGATTGACTTTATCGAAAACTATTTTCAGTAAATCGCGAACTCCTTTGTAGTCAACGGTTGCGATCACTTTGCGAATCAAAGCGAAGGCATTGCACCAAAACGTCTCGTTCTTGTAGTGCAGCTCTTCTGAGGCCAGGATTGTCTCGCAAACCAGTCTAACCGACGCAACAGTTAGCCAATCGTATGAGTGATGGGTGTGAGAGAGGAAGAGACGGCGAAAGACATACTTCCCGGCAATCAGGTTGTTATGAACGGCGAACTCAAGCATTTGCAGCAATGTTTGGCTCTGTTTGTGGCTCACGATATGCGCGCAGACGTCGATGTAGTGCTTGATTCCCAGTTCCGTCTTCTCACTGCTTCCCAACTCCTTCATCAGGTTCTTCATCCCATCTTCGTATGTCCTCATTGTGTAGATCTCCGTCTGATCCCAACTCAAGACAAAGCCGGCGAACGATTCCTCCAGTGTTTCGCTTTGCTGTCAAACCAATGCATTCATTCAAAACAAACCAATCATTTGACAAATCAGTCCATTCTTACGATTATTAGATCCAGATATTGGTCGACAAGGGCTTCAGTCGAAGACATTTTGAATTAATGGCTAATTATATTAATTTAATTTAATATCAAATTCATTGTTTGACAAAACAATTAAATTTCAAAACAAAGTCTAATATTTTGCGAATCTATACATAAATAGCGGCTTAACTCACATATCGGGGATGTTATGCAAACATGAAATTTAGACTTTTGTTAATATCTTATTAATACCAATATTTAATTAATTATTTTAAAATATTATATTATATTATTGCATTGATAAACATGCTCATTCTTGTTGTAACAAATTATTGCAATTAGCAAGTTTAATTATATTTACAAAATACAACTTTATTTAAAACATTGTTTAGGTTTTCACATAATTTATTATCCGATTTAATTCGGGTTTATTTGCTGTTTTTAGAGGAAATTGTCGGATATTTACGTAATAAGTGGTTATTTCGGAAAAGTTTGACTGTTTTTTAAATCTAATTCAATGATTAAACTCTAATTGTATTTAATATAAAAGTCTAATGTATTTTTAATTTTATATTTAAAATGTTTTCTTGTTTTAAAGCGATTAATTCATTAAAGAACCGCAAAATTAGGTTAACTTTAATTATTTAAAAAATTTATTACTAAATACTACTTAATTTGGTTTAAACTGAAGTAAACATTAATTAAAAACTGATTAAAACTTTTATTTCTTACGATTTTACAGTATTTTGAGATTAGTTTCGGACAAAAGCGTAAACCAAGTGTTGAGACGAAACATAAGTCAAAACAAAATTAAATTTCGTAATGAATTTCAATCGAAGTTTAATTATATGCGGTTTTTGCCGAAACGGTGGACACTGGCCGTCACCGGCGGTGGACTCATGTGTGTGTCGTATGTGGTTTGGGACCGAAATCGAGCCAAATGTGACTTTAGTGTCGATCATATCGTCGGCGATAGCGACGACGGACTGAACGCCGAATTTAGGCCGAAATTGAGTGCAAAAGAAGGCTTTGATTTGCGAAGGCTTTGGGTTTTCGTAAAACCCGACTCTCTTTACCTCTTAATAGCTATAACTGTAAGACATTTCGACCCCGACTTCGAGTCGTCTCAGATCTAAATTGTCTTTACTTTGTCTCAACTCAAGAGTGCATTGATTGTCGCGATTCTAAACATCGAGATTCCAATGTCTTTAGGATCAGTGATGAATGTCTTGTCCCGATTCGCCAAAGACGAGGACTCGTCCTTCTGGTCCAATCAGTTCTTTTCGGAAATAAGAGTTCCGGCGCTTAAAGTCCTTGAGTTGTACTTATTTCAGGTAAAGAAAAGTCGAAGTTTCGCCAATTTTTCACTCAATTGACACAATTTTTTCGTACAACTGAAGAGTGTTTTCACATTCGTATACATCTCATCGCTGGCAGTGGTCGGCGAGAGGACGGCTTCCCGTATGAGAAGTCAATTATTTTCAGCTATAATTCGATTCGACAATCAGTTCTTTGATATCCAGAAATCGGGAGAAATACTGAGTCGACTCTCGAACGATGTCCAGGACTTCAAGAGTTCGTTCAAACTCTGCGTTTTGCAGGGATTGCGAAGTTTTACTCAAGTCTTGCATTAATCTTCGAATCGTCTGAATTGGGAATAACTAACAAATTGCGGTAATTTGCAGCTAATCGGGTGCTCCATATCCTTGTTTGTGATCTCACCCAAAATGACGCTATGGATGGGCGCTGTAGTGCCGGCAATGGTATTGTGCGGCGCTCTGTTCGGCTCAATTCTAAGGAAAATATCGAAAGAAGCTCAGGCACAGGTAGGACAGTAGGCCATACCTTATAGTTAGTCAAGCATTCCATAAATTATAAGCTATCTTGCTAACAAATTCAACAAGTATCCAACATGATATTTATAAGTTAGCGGTTAGGAAGAATATATTCAAGCAGTTAGTCTAACATGCTAGAATTTGCGAGAGAATGCACGAATATTTTAATTATATGAATTTTCAATACAATTTGATAACAATTTGAGTATTTAGTGAAATATTTATTTTGTGCTAAAGTGCGCAAAAGCGGCCGGAATTGCCGACGAAGTGATTAATAGCGTCCGAACCGTTAAGGTGTTAGCGATGGAAGAAAGTCAGACCAAGTAATCCATTTGCGAATCGATTTTTGCATTTTATTTACCGATAATTCAATATTATATACATTTGAAAGCATTTACAACAAACAACTGACGGCCGCAGAGAAACTTAATATAGAGTTGGGGGTCGGTATCGGAATACTACAGGCGGTGACCAATCTGGCGCTCAATGGCATAGTGTTAGGGACTCTCATCTATGGCGGGAATCTCTTGTCAAGCGATGAGATCAGTGCCGGCAATCTGATGTCGTTTCTGGTGGCGACGCAAACCATTCAGAAATCACTTTCGCAATTGTCGCTACTATTCGGTCACTACGTTCGGGGCGTTTCGGCCGCGACCCGAGTCCTCGAGTATTTAGATATTGAGCCGACGATTGCTCTCAATAGAGGCCTCAGACTCGATGAAGTCGTCGGGAAAATCGAGTTCCGAAACGTCCGCTTCTCCTATCCGACCCGTTCTGATCACTCAGTACTCAATAACTTCAATCTGACCCTAAGTCCGGGTAAAGTGACGGCCATTTGTGGCCTTTCAGGTGAAGGCAAGTCTACGATAGCGGCACTCTTAGAGAGATTTTATGACATCGACTCGGGAACCATAACCCTAGACGGGGTTGACCTCAAATCATTGGACCCGTCGTGGCTCAGGGGCCAAGTGATCGGTTTCATCAATCAGGAGCCCATTCTGTTCGGCACTACTATTATGGAAAACATACGATTCGGTAAACCGGAAGCCACCGATGAGGAGGTGGTGACAGCGGCCCGAATGGCAAACGCGGATCACTTCATCCGAGAGTTTGCCGACGGCTACGAGACTCTGGTCGGCGAAAGAGGAGTCACTGTTTCCGGCGGTCAGAAGCAGAGGATAGCCATCGCAAGGGCTCTCATTAAGGACCCGACGGTTCTGGTATTAGATGAGGCGACCAGTGCTTTGGACACAGAGTCCGAAGCCCTCGTGCAGGAGGCGCTCGAGAAGCTTATGCACAACAGAACCGGTCGGTAGTGATGGCCAATGAGTCAATTAGTTGCTATCAATATATCGGTTATATTTGCCAATAGTGTTGATCATCGCTCACCGCTTGAGTACAATTCAAAGCGCCGACAGAATTGCCGTCATTTCAAAGGGAAGGATAGCAGAGATCGGTAGCCACTGGCAGCTGATCGACGCCAAGGGCTACTATTGGCACCTAATTCGACAGCAATACGACACGAGTGACAATCACTCCTAAGGTTTAAAACCAATTCGTGAAGAGATTTGTTTAATCATTGAATTATCACTACTCTTAGGCATAAAATATGTTATCGAAACTAATTGAGAGAACAATAGAAATTAGATTTTAATAAATTATATCAATTAATACAACTAAATGTTGACTTAAATCTGTAATAATTGGAAATAAAATGTTTTAAAGAGTTTATGAATTTAAACAAAAGCTACGAATTAATAGATATTCCGAAACTAAATATCATATAAGTATTGATACGACTGTTGCCAAACAACTAATTACTTGTTCTTCAGATCAACCACTTCTTCATCACTGCTATCGCTGTCCGAAGAGGAGGAGTTGACTGCAGACACTCGAGTAATCTGGAACTTAGGCTCCCTGTGCTCCTTATCCCGAATCTCTTTGGTCAAACGATTAAGCGTTGATCGATTCAAGTGCTCAACGCCCAGTAGTCTGACTGAAGTCTTGGAGTTCGGATCAATTCTCGTCTTCGAATTGACGATTTCATTGACGACCACGTCTTCGGCGGTCTTCACGTCTCCCATATCGACGTAGGTGTCGATGAGGGCCGAGTAGGTGACGCCAATCGATTTGGGGGTTAGGTTGGAGTTGGAAACGGTTTCAATCAACTTATTGGCCAAAACTATGTTCTTATTCTCCCGAATAGAGTCCAATAGAGAACTGAAGAGAAGAAAGTCCTTGAGTTTAGGACACGAGTCGTATATGCGTTTCGCGTCTTCGAAGCGCTCCTTCTTCATGAAATTGACCCAAACCATGTTGAGAGGCAAATGGTAATCCGATTCGCGGATCAGTTCGTTGGCAATGCCGAGCAGCCGTTCCTCGAGGTCGGGCCTCACTTCGAGGGCCTTGAGGAAGCCTCCCAATGGGAACGGCTTCATCTTAAGCAACAAATTGTCGATTAGTTCATCTGTTTTGTTGCTATTGATGTAAGCGAAGGAAAGGGCGTTTGTGAACGCGTTGTTCTGCACCAGAAAGTCAGGCAAATGCGGCTCCAATTGCTCTAATCGGCTGTAATCGCCACTCATCGACAGTTTGAGGTAGAGGTAGCGGATAATTCTGGGCGAAGGGAACAGTTTCGACTCCAACAGTGACTTCGATATATCGAACGCTTCGTCGATGCGGTCGGCGTTGAGGAGCGCATCGATGAGCGAACAGTTCTGAGACATCAAAAGCGACTTTCCCTCCGATTCCAACGACTTCTTGATGTCGAGCGCTTCGTCGATATTCGCCTCTTTGAGGGCGACATTGAATTTGTTTAGTTTATTGTCTATCGGTTTCGCAACTCTGGGTTCTTCTCTTTCAATAGATTTCGATGGGTTTCGGGTCGGTTCGGGCGGTACAGCAAATGGAACGGAAATGTTGTTTTGCTTTAGAAAATTGGCCAAAAATATCAAAGTCTGGTCACTGGGCTGTATGTCCTCCTCTTGCATAAGAGTCCAACAGTTGAGTGCCTTTTGCGGGTTTTGCTGTTTAATACAGCCTCTGATCAGATGATAGAGCATTCGATCCCTATTTACGTCGAAAACGTTTTTCGAAACGCGAATAAAGTTCTCCAAATCTTCGACTTTGTCCTCCCGGACCAACTGCTCGCAGATGTGGTCGATTTTGATGGGTTTGACGCGAAGGCCGGGCGTGTCGAGCAGTCTCCTCGCCTGCTTGAGTTTGCCCAACTCGACGCAAATGGCCGCCAACTCCATAATTGTGTTCATTTCGCCGTGAATTCGGTTCGACTGATCGATCACTTTCTGAAGACTCGTTTGGTCGCCACTCTCGAGGAAGTGCTTCAGCAGTTGGTTCTTCCAGGGAGTGATTCGGTAGTGTTCGGCAAAGTTCGCAAATTCGTTCAATGCTTCCGAATAGTCTTCTTTGAGAATATGGTATTTGACGAGAGGTCCGGCCATTACAGCCGTCGGCGTTAGAGACGAGTAATCGATGCAGAGATCAAATACCTGTTTCAACAAATCGGGTTCGGCTTTGGCCTCCAGAAGACTGTTGAGAAGTCTGTAAATACTCATATCTCGGCTTCGAATGATTGTTGGATTCGATTCTTCGCCTTCATATGCATCTGATTTGCGCTGATTTTCACTTTTAATCAAATCAATCGCTTTTCCGATTTCGCCGTTTTTCACATAAAGTGTCGCGAAGTTCACGACTTTATAGCAATCGATTTCAAACTCTTTCGAGATTTTGCTCTTCGCCTCGAGAGCCGACTCAATGTCTCCGCAGTTGACATAGAACTCCAATAGCATCGCATGCATTGCATTCGTAAACTCATGTCCCAAAGCATTCAATTCGTTGACTATCTGGTAAACCCTCTTCTGGGCCTCAGCCACCAATACATCGCTTTTGGTTTCGTCGCTATACTTAGTTCTTCGGCAATACGCCATCAAAAGACTTCGCAAAACGCCTCTTATGTTCAAACCCTTCGACTTGAGTTCAATCAGATGTCCCTCAAGTTCTTCGATTGTCATCTCTCGCCTACTTTTGGTGATGTCTTCGAAATCGTGATAAATGACACCTCTCATGCCAGTGGTGGGCCTTGACTTCAATTTACTCAAGAGTTCGTCGTTTTCGTCGCTTAATGTGATTCGATCTCTGATCGCATTCACCGAAACTTCAGACAATCGAACGGAGTTTCGATCAAAAGACTTGAGAACTTCATTCAATACATTCGGAAAGATATTTCGCCGAATAATATGCAACAA
Organism: Metabelba pulverosa; assembly: GCA_034697605.1. Lineage (NCBI taxonomy): Eukaryota > Metazoa > Arthropoda > Arachnida > Sarcoptiformes > Damaeidae > Metabelba > Metabelba pulverosa. The sequence goes on along the minus strand of JAQIXC010000568.1, from coordinate 6,632 downwards.
AAACAAACCAAAATAGTCGGTCAGTTCGACTTCGGAAGTTCTGGCCAATCGCTGCTCATTGTTTTGCGTCGCTTTGAGCGCTAATACGATTTTATTGAGATTAGCGCCGGATCTGTAGAACACTTCCGACAGAGCGTTGATTATATCTCTTTTGACGACTTTGACCAAAGAATAGTTCGGCGATGATATCAAAGCAATCGCTTCGTCGATGCGGTCGTTCGCCAAATAGAACCGAATCAAAGAGTTATAAGTAATGACATTCGAAAAGCCAAATGATTTGCATTTATCCATAAATGACTGGAAGTCGAGTATATTCTTCGGCCAAATGTAGTCTATAAACAGTTCCGTTAATTGCGAATAAGAGGCGCCACTAAAGGAAGACATGTCTTCACTCAAAATGTCGAGAATTTCGGTCTCGTTCTCGCATTTGACGATAAGAGGGAAGAAATAGTGAACTCTAAGCGGTTGGTCGCGACTCAAGCGCTCCAAATACTGCCGACAATCCGATACATTCGAGTACTTGAGTGCGAATTCAGTTGCGTTTCGAATCGCAAACTCGTTATCCGCTTCGGATTCGAGTTTTTCGCAGAACTCGATCACAGTTTTGGGTGAAATGTTTGCGCGAATCATACCTCTGATGAGAGGATTGCCGACATTTTTCTTGTTTGACACAAGACTGCTATCCATCGTCTGGTAGAGTCTTAGCGCGACTTCGGTTTTCTTCTCATACAGTAAATCAATTATAACTTCCAAACAATTCTTGTTATAATTAACCGATTTTGCAATTCTGGTCACAATTTGGTCCAATACTGTGGGCTCGGCGTCGGCCAAAGCCATCGCTTTGACAACTTTGAAGAAATCTCTTTCGGATAATCCGATTTCGTTTCGTTTGATTTCTTCAAATACTTTATTGATATTTGTCTCCAAATTCGGGTCTTTAGGATTCGATGCGTAAGCGCATAGAAGTTGAGTGTATGTGTCGGCCGACGGCTCAATGCCAGACGCCTTCATCAGGTCGAGGGTCTGGAGCGCCGTTTGGAGATCACCGGCCTTTCCATAGCCGCCAATCAGCGAATTGAAAACGGATTCACTGATTGGCATATCTTTACTCTTCATGTGTTCCAAGATTTTGATGGCTTCGGAGACGTTCCCCGTTTGGCAAAAGCGGTCAATCATTAGGATGAAAGTGACCCGATTCGGGTCGATGCCCGACGACTGCATCCGCTCCAAGAACTCGATGGCGTCGAAGTCGAACTCACTCTCGACGTAGACTCTCAGCAATTGGTTGTAATGACTGATATCTAAATCACTCGCTTCTGAAAGCGTTGTAAACATTCTTTTACACAAATCCCGACGCGATTCTCGACTCTCGTCGGTCTGGAGGGACGCACAGCTCCGGATCAGTTGCAGGCTTTGAGTGGTCGTCGGCCGAACACTTCCCGCTGTCGACCAACAAATAGATTGCATTTAAATTGTGAACCGATTTCATCATTAATTTCAATAGAGTTTAGGATAAAACTGATATCAAATGATAGCTTTGCATACGTTTGGCCAATTCGATGAGACACTGGTCCACGTCATGGCTCGAAATTCTCCCGAATCTTCGCAACGACTGATCCAAATGATTGAGTTTTTGTTGGAAATTGTTTACAGAATTAGAATTAATTGCTTTTTCGAAGTTTGCATTCGTTTGCAATCTATTAATGCATTTATAGCGAAATGAGTGCAAAACTCGTCGACTAATCACTTGCGAACAGAACGACAGCATTGTTTGAGACCTTAATTCAAATCTTCATTCAATTTAATTCAGTTTAGTATTGATTTGAATTAAATCTGATTTCGATTTTCGGATTATATTGAGTAAAAGTAAATACAAGTATATCCAAACATGTGCTTAAATATTAGGCGCTTTTCAAATACATTTTCGCACTTAAAACAGTCCCTTTGACTACTGTTCGCACACAACGCCAGCCCTTATGCAGTAAATATATATTTAACACTAAACCCCAAACTATTTCGTAACTTATTATATGAATTGATTTAAAGTGCATTTAAAGTGTGTTAGAGGTGTGGATAGCATATAGAGACCGGAATAATAGTCCGAATTTATAAATTTAATCCTTAATTATAGAAATTAGCCAGGCTTAATTGATTTATAGCTGTTATAATAAACATGCAAAGAATGTATACCTGGCTAAATCTAAATTTGATATATTTAGCTAAATAGGCACTCCTTTCGCGTTATCAGAATTAGGTAAAGAAACGATAAGAACCTTAAGTCCTGATTAAGAATTTGTTTACAAAACTCAATATGAGTTGACATTTACGGACGTTATTACGCAAACTATGTCTCAAATTCTAATTACAATTAATTTCTAATTTTATTTTATCCGAAATATTAATTGAATTACAGATATATTGGAAATAAAGTTAAAATAATTGCTTTAAGGGATAAGTGTATCGAATAGAGTGTGAACTATAGAGAGAGTATAAGTGACGACGTATTTAGTGAACAGTGAGTGTGAGTGTGAGTGCGAGTCGAGTGAGTGAGTGATGATAGCAATCACATGACGTTTGTTTGCAAACTGCAGTCGATCTGCAATTGTGTTTGTTTTGAGTGAACGTCTATTGAGTCGATGTTTGCTATGATTTGTATTTCAATCACATAGTTATGGACACGAATTGCGATCCGAAAGCACCGCAACTGAGGTATGCCTTCACTCGTTACTCGCATTCGACGCCAATTGGTGTCGAAGTGCTGTCAAACGAACTAACACTCAATCAATGACTCAATGCTGTGATGCAGTCGTCGAAGTGATGGGCAAAATGTCGACCGAAAGGGCGAATCGGTTGAGACGAGTGTGCAGTCGCGCCAATCGCCACAAACGGGAGATGAGAGCGCAAAGCCGTCGACGTCTTCGAGCAGTTGGTGGAACAGTTGGGTTCAGAAGGTATGCAGCGATTGCTTGCATTAGACATGAGTTGAGATGTAATGCCTTTCGCTTTCCCTATACTCTATGGTCTATACCATACGTCACAGTCGAGCGAAACGTTTGAATCGATTAAAAAGGATTTAAATGAGTTTAAGGAAACGGTTCAAAACGACACTATTAGTGGGTTAGGCGTTGTCTCCAATACTGCCGCTTACGTCAGCCAAACCATGAAAGACACCATTACTAGCATTAGCTATAGTGTCGCACCCGATGACGACCAGCCGGACCCACAATCCAGTCAACCATCGGATGAGAAGAAGGATTGCAGCGAAAGCCCGACTCCTGGGCAGACATCGGGTGAAGACGAGTTGAGAGACGACAACCCTTCAGACGACTGGCCCTTGAATTTGACGAATAAAGCGAAACACAAATTGAATGAATTGATTGGCAGTATAGCCGACGCGTTCGTAATGAACCGCAACTACTTGGAAGAGGAGGACCAGATGTACGTCTTGAGTGGCGACAAATTGGTCGCAATTGACAGATGGGAACAGCTGTTGGCCGAAGTGCAGAACGACCCGAACACCTACTGCCGCGAACCGAGTGGTCCGCCCGAGCACTACGAGAGTTGGCTAATGACGTTCTGTTTGATTGACTACCAGCGCCAGATGGACCAGATGTTGCAGACGGTGCCCAAAATGAAACAATTCTACTCCGAATTGGTTCCGAACTCCTTATCCGACGTCGACTTTTGGCACCGATTTTACTATAGAGTGCATCAGTTGAGGGAAAGCGAGCGCAAGAAGATTGACGACAAGTGCTCGCAATTGCCTACTGATCCGAAAGAGTCGGGCGAAGAGTCGCCGAAATGGGATTGCAATAAGGATTCGGTCGAAATACGACTATTGGAAGAAAAGAGCCGTTCCTTCGAAAGCGAACAAATGAAACGCGAATTGCTTTCGATCGCAACGAACGAGTGTCCGGACGTACAGACGGCGAGTGAGACGACCACTACTCCAGACCTGTCCGACACACAGAAGTCGGACACTGGCAGTGATGACTGGGAGAGGGCAGAGGCCGTCGTCAGCGATGAGGACAGGGATTGGGTTGAATGCGAATGACTTATATTTTATTTAATTAATTAAAGTAAAGAATAATTTGTATAAATTATGAAATGTATATAAAAATGTATTGAATTTTAATGTTTTTCTTTTGAATCGTTTAAAAATCTTTTTTAGTGCCAATAAAATAAAAAGTGATTCCAAATAATAATCGTTTAAATCGATTCGAAACTAATATTTCGATAAATGATTGCTTTCCGAACGCAATACTCGAAGAATAAGCGATTTATTGCCGTTTTCTTATTCTATTGATTAGTCAGTCGTTTGAACAGATGTTGTAATTAATTATTAATTTATTAAATGTTTTTCAAATATCATGCAAACGTCTAAAAGTTTGTATAACACTAACAAGCATAAAATATAAATACTGTATAACACTGAATAATTAAGGTAGAGTATACAGTGTACAGTAATACAATATGTTTAGTATAATATATCAGTATTTCGAAAGTATTTCATCATGTTGCGCAGTTGTACACTATCTAACTGTACTGTACTGTACAAGTAAGCAATTGCCAAACTCTTAGATTTCAGTTTAAAAGATAAAATTCTGTTATCTGTAACTATATAGTAATTTTTTTTATAAGTATAAGATTTTTAAAAATTCTACATTGGTATTGGTACATTGCACAAAATTGCATAACTGCACATAAATTTTTATTTAATTTTAACTATGTCCAAGCTAATATGGTTATTTTTTTAATCTTAATTATATTTTTTTTATGAAATCTTTAGAATAGTTAATAACGTTAAAAATTTTATATAACTTCTTAACTTATAAGATATAATCATTAATATTCTTGTTAGAATTAAAATTAATATTTTAGTTCTTTTTGTATATTAAATTTATATTTTAAATAAACAGTTTATATAAATATAGTTTTATTATTTTCTTCGTTAAAAAATAAAAAATTTGAGTTAAATTATTTTATGCTTTAATGTTCTTTTAATGTTATTTTTTTATTTGATTTAGTAAATATAACAGATTTAAAATCTATTAATATAAGTTAAATTATAAATAATTTAGTTTAGTTTTCAAACAAAAAAATTGTAAAGCAAGTTATAAACACTTTACTATTTACTATAAAGATTATAACTTTGTTATTTAAGGATTTAAAAAAATAATGCCTAATTAATACAGAAAATAACTCAAAGCTTTTGTATGTACAGTAATGTTATGATAAATAGCATAGTAATATGATTTTAATATAAGTAATTAAAAATTTTATATTAGTAATTTAAAAACAAATTACCATAAGCTTTTTTCAACGAAAAATTCACAAGTCAGTACTTTTTAAATAATAACAAATTATAATTACCAAAATACTTTATACCTCTGCATTCTATATATTTTCTGTAGACTGTAACTTATTTGTAAATTTTGTTTTAAAAACTAAAATTATTATTGGCTTTTAAAAAAGACAAACAAAAAATGAGATGGGTTAATTAGAAAAACGTTCGTCAATAGTAGCTAAATAGTACTAAGATAATTACGTTACATTTTTCTTTATTTTCTAAAGATGTTATTTTAAAAACTAATTTTAAAAATTATAAATAATATATACAGTATTTAAAGTGTATTCATTAAAATAACTAAATTACCAAAACATTCGATTATTTTAAATACGTTTATATCATATATAATTTTTTCAAAATTTTAGTCTAATTTCTAAAAAGCTTAAACTATATTTAATATCTATATAAAAATATTTAAAATATAATTTGTTTTTTGATCATACATGCAGAGTAAAAAAAATCGCGGTTTTAAATTTTAGCGCTTGCTAAATTATATAACTTATCAATAAATAACTGAGTGAATTCTTACTTAGACTTTGAATGAAAAATTATTCTGGATATCAAGTTTTAATACATAAAAATTAAACTTATTTACATATTTAATGAAATGGAAGATTATATTACATTATATACTTGCAATACAAATTTGTACTTAAAATACTATTTGGATTGTTTAGTTGAATTAAAAATATGCTTATTAAGTTTAACTAACAAAGTATACTTAAGTCAATTATTAAAACTATTTACTCTAAGTTTAAACTAAAATTTACTCAAATATGTTTTTCAATGAGCGCCAAAATTAAAACATGCAATTTTTAATTCTCTAGTCATATATATAGGAATTGTTAATTAAATTGAGCTTCCATATATTATTTACAGTATAGTCAAAATAATAGCCAAAATATACTATTTTAAAGTATCAATAATATTATAAAAAGCATCAAAGTAGTTTACGTAAATTTATCAGAACACTTTTTGCCTAGTTTAGTTTATGTTTAATGCTATTTATTGCTAATAATTTTTATCATATAATAAATTTTATTTTATTTAATATACACTGTACACAGAGTATACAGTATAATATTCTACTTCTAACTTGTAAGGTATATTTAAAGGACACTGGGTTTAGGGGCGGCCTATGTTTTTTGCGTTAAGATAGTAGAGTTGCAAAATTTTACATTTCAAATAGTTTAAAATAATCTTATGAGTATAAATTTTATATTATATAAAACACAAAAATATTTGTAATTTTAAATAAAATAATAAATTCAAATTGCCTAGA
>JAQIXC010000567.1:0-23524 GCA_034697605.1 Metabelba pulverosa | reverse complement strand
TGAGAGAGAGAGAGAGAGAGAGAGAGAGAGAGAGAGAGAGAGAGAGAGTCGGAATGAGAATCGCTTTCTCTGCGCCAACGGGAGAGACGATTGAAACACAAATTTCACTCATTTTTTGATATTTTATAGAATAGACACAAAATCACATTAAATGAGGAAAAGAGGCATTATTTGAAAAATTGCAAAAATAAAAAATAGGAAAAACTTCTCATAAGAAATAAATTTTACTTGATTACATTTTGAATATATATTTTTATCCTAGCTATTTACCATGGCATTATTTATACATCAAACGAAATGCATGTTTAGGGTTATATACAGTGTAGGGTTATATATAGGGTGTAGTATTTTCATTAGGAATTGTTGGAAATTTGTTCAAATGATGACTTCTTTTGAAAGACAAGTATTTTATTTTTATTTTTATTTTTCGTCTATTTATAAATAAGAGAAAAATAAGAAAAAATGTGAAAAAATATTAAATATTTTATTGAAAGCGATTGATTCGATTGATTCGATTGCTTAAGCTATGCATTCAAGTCATGCGGAACTCCTCTTCTCTTCTCTCCTTTCGCTTCGAATTCATTCGTCGTATTTGTGTTTCGGGCCGTAAATCGACGCCAAGAGGAGAGAACGAAAAAAGTGTTCTATCGATTAATAGCATGTTCTTTTTGAATTTCAATCATGTTTTGTCACGTATTAATTCAAATAAAAATATGAATTTTTCACTATTTTCACTCTTCCGCTGATTGTGTGCACAGAGTTGTCGACTTGTTATGAGTTATTATTATTATTTCGACTCTATTGACAAAAATCTGCTGACAATACAAATAAATAAAACGAAAAAAATCTTAAATTCAAATTTATTTCACAATATGAATATTTTCCCTCTTGCTTTAAACATGCTTTTAAGCACATTATATGATCATTAAAAAATGTTTTAGCGCAAACAAATTTTTTAATTAGAATGCTTGTTAAAAATACTAGATAATACAATAGCTTAAAATTATCTTAACTACAATACTCTTATTTAATTCACTAAGTTTGCTACTTTACAATGCACTAATTATTATTTAATTAAATGTGTTTAATTTAATCATATAATTATTTCTTATTATTAGAACAGTTTCAAAAATCAACACGCTATAACCGAATTAAAAATAAACAAGTTTAATGATCTATATTTGTAAATAACTCCGAAATATTTCACAACTCATTAAACAGCAAATTATCAAATTTGTACGAAATTTAAACACATTTTTAAAAAATATTGGCATTAAAATAGAATATTGGCGACGATTAGTGGTGAGAAAAATACATGACAAATTAAACCCACTAATAAAATTAGAAGAAAAAACGTTTAATCGTTTAACTAGAACATTTAGGAAAAATGTTATTTCGAATCAATTTCCTTTATCACATTAGACTTAGCAAGGAACAAAAAATTATGTAAAAAATTAATTGATTTAAACAATATGGTTAAAAAAAGCGAAAAACATACAAATCTAATAACGCGATAGTTTGTCAGCGATTTAATCAAAAAGTAATTCAATTGCGAGAAAAAAACAAAACAAAACTTTCTATTAATGTTTTCTCAATTGTGTGAACGAAATCGGCTTTTGTATGGATTTTTCGTCGACTTGTGTTTTCATTAGAAAAATACGATTTATTTATTGTTTTTATTGGCGATGAGAGAGAGGAAGCATAACATCGTTAGAAAAAACAACTTTAGATACGCTTCGATACCCATCGCTCGTAATAAATAAACAAAAAAATTTGGACAAAAAATAGTTTCTTAACACAGATCTCGAAACAGTACTACAAATATAACAATCATTACTTCCCATAGCACTAGACTCAGTTGTAAACCAACTTTTTCTCTATATGTTTGTTAAATACAATAGCATTTCGAGACTAGTCTATCGCAAAAAATTATTATCTTTTCATAAAATATTACTTTCGTCGAATATCCACCGAAATTGCTTTTAAAAACGGTCTTCCTATTTTTTTGACAGCTGTATACAGTGTGATATTGTTTGAATATATAGTATATTTTTTCTTAGTTATAGTGCTTTTTAATGCGAATCAAAACAAGTTATGTATTGAATTAAAATGAGAGATCAGTTAAACTCAGATAAGTTGATTGGAATCGCAATTCTTGTTTGTCGTCAACACCAGAAAAAATGTTTCATTTTATTGAACAGAAAATTAAATTTTTTAGTTAAGGTTTGCGTCTCATGTCGTGTCTTGTGTGCAGACAAATCCGATTGACTTAATGCCAATCAATGCATACCTATCGCAGTCGAGTCGTTAGATTCTGCCGATAGTTCGCTAAGAGTTTACGGACTAATGCATCGATTCTTTGGCGAAAACCCTTCGATTAGTGTCGTATGAATAGTGTGTTTGAGATTTGTTTTCGACGAAAATCAATGCAAATATACTTTAGGCAAAAGTTTGTGCGATATATGAGCGTTGGCTTCGAGAGTGCAGTCATCGCTAGTTTGTGAAATGTATATCCACTGCATAAGTGTTTTCGCAGCCGTTTGTGGCCTCGGCTTCGGTCAGCAGATCCCGAATCCGAGTGCATATAATCGAAACATTCGTACGAATAGTGACGCTATTTATAGCGCAGAGAAAGCGATGCTTTTAGAAAGAGCTCAGTCGAGGCCTGAGACGAATGGCATCGACGCGGCAGAGCAGACGGCGCTCGAGAGTAGGCCAGTCCCGCGGGAATTGCCTTCACATGCGAGACATCAAACGCCATACCAGAGCGCAGAGCGACAGTCGCCGCAGACGTCCCATCAATCTTATCGACGACAGCAGCAGAATCTGTACGACGGCTCTCGACTCATGCAAATGCATTTGCCGGACAAACACCCCTTCGAATCGGTCGGTGCGCCGAAGCAGCCGCTGGTTGTGGACAACCCGAACCACTTTCGCATTTATTCGCCACAAGAGGACAGAGAAGTGCGGAATCGAAACGCTTTTAATCAGCGGAACAGTAGACAGCGGTTTGAGCCGAACGCCGGCGAAAGGGATCGACAGAATCGGGATTACAGTCATCCGAATCGAAATCCCAAACAACACATGTATGGCACGAATCGAGTGGATAGGGATGAGAGCTATCGGCGTAACACTAATGTCAGACCAAATCCGGGTTCGTTAGGCATGAAAGTGGTATTACCGACGACTCGGGAGGAGTCGACAGTCCAGGGCTTTGAGAGCTTTTCGTCGAATGTGAATCACGAGGAGACGGATAAGTTCTTTCCGAAGTTCGACCCAAGGGCTCAACACTTCCCACACCGACCGCCCATTGCGTCGGCGCCGGAAGAGCTCTCCGAAGAATACTCAGATGAGACGGATGTCCCCAAAAATGAAGTCGAGTTTCAACGACATCTCAATTTGTTTCCGCCGCTCATGAAGGGAGAGGCCGACCAACGACTGCCCGATCCGAATGTCTTCGACGGCCAGCCCTTTGCCCAACCGGTTCAGCACAAGCGACCGAATGTGCCGTTTGTGCCGAACGGCAGCAAAAGTAGGAATTATTTCGACAATCACTTCAAGCACTCGGATCCGCACCAGTCGTATGCAAACGAGAAGCGCCGGAATGCCAACAATAGAGCCAATGAACAGAATATTCAAAACTTTGGGCTAAACATCAATACAGAGCACAGGAATACCAGACCCTATGAATCGATAAATGCAGTGCCAATCGCACCGGCAGTGCATACGGATAGGCATTACAACGATTTGGAGGCGAATAGGAATGAGATAAACAAACAGACGAATCGATTCGATCTCTTTCGACGAACTCATCCGCAAAGAGCACCGAATGATAGGCCCAGCGATAGGCCGACTAAAAGCCAGAGCGCCTACAGCCGAGAGAGGCTTCGGCCGAAAGGAATCGCAGTTTTCCGAGAAATTACGCAAATACTGCCTTCAGGTGTCGAACCCTTCCAACCCATCGCCTCCCCGGCCCTCCCGGATCCGCCAAATATTTATATGCCTTTCGAAGACATTAAGAATAGGAGTAAAGAGATAACAGATCTGAGCAAAGATGTGACGTTTGATGACGAAGACGAGGGACAGGCAGTACAGGTCGACGACGACGAGCGGACAACACCTAAGCCCGAAGTGGACGGTATGGACGACGAAGAGGACAGTAAGGATGCGAAGAGTAAATCGAAATTCGAGAAAGAAGTCGATTTGAGTGCCGATGAGTTGGAGAACTACTTCGACAAAGAGTTCTCGGGAGAGGCCGACCGCGAGAGGGAGGGTATGAGTCAACTCGAGTTCGACGACGAGGCCAAGGAGTCGAATCAGCGCCTGTCGAAGAAGGCGGCGGACGAGTCGGGCGAAGATAAGGTCGAACTGAGTTCGGAGGACATCGAAGCCGAATACAAAGACCCGAAAGACTTCCTCAAAAGTCACGACAACTTTCTTAATCACATCGAACGCGAAAACGAAAAGTTCCGCAAAAGGACTGAAGACAAGGTAGAGGCCGATGACGGCGACGCCGATAAGGACATCGAGAAGGAGATGGAGTCGGAAGCGGCGAAGACGGGCGCAGATGACGGCGAGAAGGAGTTGGACGGCGACAGCGATAAGAAGGACGAAGAGAGCGCTGACAGCAAAGAGAGCGCAGAGAAGGACCAAAAGGAGGAAAAGGCCGACAAGAGTGGCAACGATGAGGAAGAGACTAATGAGTCGATTGACGAAACAAAAGATAAGTCAAAGGCAACGGAAGGGGAGGTCGACGACGATGATGACGAGGAGGCGGTCGCCGACAAAGACAAGACTGACAACAAAGACGACAATCAGAAAAATGAGGAACAGGACGAAGATAACGGTGCGGACGACGAGGCCGAGAGTGAGAAAGAGAAGAGCGATAACAACGAGACGGAAGAGACAAATGAGTCGATCGGCGCTAAAGCGGAAAGAAATGATAAATGCGTTGGAAATGGAGTTAATAATTGCGATAAAGAGTTACTCAGAGAAGAGGAGTCGAAGAAATCCGAACACTTGAAGGCCGAGGAGGGCGACGACGACAGCGACGACGCGAGCGCACAGACCACCGAAAAGCCGACCGAACGACCGGCCACTGAGAGGACAGTCGACGCGACGCCGATAGCGAACCGAACCCGCACTCAACGGGTGGCACAAAAGCACGACTTCGCGCCGTTTTTCATAGACCTAAAGCGCATACATCCGAACGCCAACTCCACGGCTCTGGCGGCCAAAAGCGCACTTTCCCGACATAGTAAGTGTCTGTCTGTCTGTCCTCTCATATGACTGTAGAAGAGATAAAACGGAATAAAAAACAAAATTTATCTCAAATTGTGTTTTAGAAATGTAGTGAAAATAATTGGAAGGCTTTAGGAATAACGAGATGTTTACTCATAGGCGTTGCGTCGGCAGACGACTCCAACACCGCCGACAAACCCGATTACATCACCCGAGAGCCCAGGCATGCGATCAACAGCATCTACGACATCATTCGCTCGCAGAATATGCGATCAAACAGGTAAATTTCTCCACCATGTACAAATTACCTCTATTTGTACAGTTATTTCCGAATTATTGACCAATTATTTAGTTTATAAGTTAATTAAAATTAAAATTCATTTTTTAAATTTCATTGTTTTGTAATTTTGTTATGTTTTGTCGAACTCTATGTAAAATAAATCAATAAAATTAATTTGTTTTCAATTGAAAAGTAAACTAGAATAATTTTTGTTTCTTATTAATTCTAAGCTACTGTACGATAATACTACTCACAATTCAAACAGATTAAACTTGCTTCAATAAGGGATTATTTGTATAGCCGTGGTATGCCAAGGTTATTTCGTTTGAGTGTTAATCCAAATTATTATTTTTAACAATTTATTGTCTGCAATGTGTCATGTTGTTAAAATAAAAAGCGATTTGCAAAGTGATCATGCCTAAATTGCTTCGATTGAGTGAATGTTTTCGAATGATTCGGAATTTGTTGACTACAGACATCAATCTAAACGGTGAGTCGAAAGTGAGCGCTAATAGCGCTCTGCCGTTCCTCTGGAGCGCCGGACGAGTAATTGCATATTTGCATCGCTTTTATCGAAGTGTTGACATTGATTAAGCATTTGGTTCACAATTAAGTGATCTCTGCTCAGGAGGAGAGACACCTTAAGGGCTGCCATTCGCGCGAATTAATGGATATTGAAGTGAAAATAGCTGCCAGTCCTCACGTCTGCCTAATAAATGGCAATTCCCGGCGCCGGCACACACGGCGAGCACTGGCGGCGAAACAACGTTTTCGCTTCAAATTCATTCCACTATTACTATAAATCTAACATGTATACATTTTATCCGCCATACATATTATGCTGTGTAAACTAAAACACAAATTCTTATCGTCACTCAAATTGAAAATTCGTTTCGTTTGATAAGAAAAATAGAAATAATAATAATTTGCGAAATAGTGTATTAAATCTAATTAATAATTTTGGGGAAAATATGCACTTTTTGGGTAAATATTTCTACCCTGATCATTAAATATGGGTTTAAGTCGAAATTAAGACGTTTATCCGGAATGAAAGTGGTTTCGGAAGTCGCGAAAAATCTCATCCGTTATATAATAAATAGTTTGAGAATTTAGTCCCGAATTTGATATATTAAGCACAACATAACACAACACTCTTTTTTGCCCGCATTCGACGCAAAATATTCCTTTTCAAAGATAAAAATTCGGGCTTTATTCACTTTTTGCCATGCTATTTTTAGCCATGCTATTCATCAACGTTTGAGCCGCAATCGAGAAAATATTTTTGAAGCATATTTGAGAATATTTGTGAAGAAATATATAGAAATAAAAAAATAGGCTTTTACTGCGAAATACCGTTTTCTATATAAAGCTATCTTTGAGAGACATAATGTCATAAATAATTGATAAGTGTTTACGGTTTGGAATAATCGATACAAATCTTGATTTACTCGCAAAACCCAATTCTTCAAAATCACAATCAAAACAAAAACAAAATTAAAAACAAAAATATAATTTCGATTTTATTAAAAACCAAAAGCAAAAACAAAATTGCGAAGTTTAAATTGGGAATGGGGAGAAAGGGTAATAGTTTTAATTTAGCAAGACAAAAGTGAAATCCGCTTAATCTAAATGAGAACGGATTGGCAACAGTTGTTTCCGACAGTTTAAATGGACTCAAATTCGATTGTTCTTCCGTTTAATGATAATTGCGTTTATTTTTGTTGTTTTGCGTTCGCATTCATTCATTTGGGGCTAAAAAAGCCGTTTCGAGTAATTCAGTCAATAAACTGAGACATAACAGACATAACGCGGAGTCAATGTATCCGCTCTTTCTCTCACTCTTCGCAAATCGCAATTTTTACATTAGGTCCGGCGCGCACTAGCATGCTAAATTACACCATATTCCATATACAGTAGGTTTATCAATACATACATGGCAACTTACTGAATATAAGCTTATCCATAAAGATAGTTTCAGTGACATTTTTGATTTGATTTTTTTGCTCAGCATTAACATATTTCTTTGCAATAAAAAACTTTGTAAAAATATCAATGTAAATTTATTTTAAATACATTTTAAAAATCTGTTTGGCAGCTCTTTTGAAAAAATAAGACATAAATTTTAAAAAGCAATTTTGAAATGCAATTTTATATTCTAAAATTATTTTAATTTCACTAACACGTTATATAGTGCACAGATGCAATTTGATTAATATTTCTGTTATATAGTAAAAAAGGATTGGATAAAATTATGCTATTCCTGAGTAAAACATTGAGTAAAAAAGTATAATGCTTAAACAAAGCAATTGAAAGTTGTTGTTTTTGGCGACAACTGTTCGGAAAAATAAAGAAAATATTCAATTGTTTTGTCGAAACCATTTATGAACACAATTTCTGGTAATGTGTTTCAGGCATTGAAATACAGCACAAATCGAATTCTCACTTTGGGTTCGCAATCGAAACCCAATCTCTATTTTATTCACAATTTCTTTCCTTTTCTTTCCTTTCCTTCAACTCATGTTTAACTCATTTCGTACTCCAGACGCGAATCGAAGCATTAGATTTCGGTTTGTTTTTAGCGTTTCATTAATTAATTTCAAAAATACAGAAAAGATTTTTTTGCTAACAAACCGTTTGAATAATAAATTAATATTTTTTCATTGCTATTCTATGCAATTTATAAATTATTTTTTTTAACATAAAATTATTTTTACATAATATATAAAGAATGAATGATTTAATAAGTCATGTCATGCCTTAAATGCGAGCGTTAAAATTTAAATTAAGCATGTAAGTGTGCATGTGTATGTGCAATTCGGGAAAAATGAGCATGCTGAACCATTTGCACAAACAACGTGAGCCAGACTTTTATGGGCATCGGATGATCGCACAGAATGGGAATGGAAAAACATGATAACACATTGTCACACATAAACATACATTTTTATATTAAATAAGAAAATATTAGCAGGGTTATAAAAATAAGAGAATAAGTTAGTGGGCGAGAGAATAAATGATGGATAAGTTTAGTGCACTTCTTCGTTCATAAAGCTACTGTACAAAAAGGGGTTATACAGTAGATGAAAATATTCAATAATCCAATATAAAAAATTTGCTTGATTAATCCTAAATTACACAGCAATTAAACTAATTGGTTAAAATAATTATCATATAAAATTTAGTAAATATACATTATATAAATAAATGGTGAATTTAGTAATGTTTAAATAAACAGTTAGGGTTAATATTTATATCTGATTAAATAAAATTGTTACAAATCCGAAAAAGAGCAAGTGAAATAGCATGTATTATTAAACCGGATTAGCGGCAACATGTCAAAATGTAAACACGGACACGTGTGTGCGGCTGGAATGCGAACATGATCAATTTTTAAAAAATAAAATAAATAATAGACTAGAAAAGAGCGATACTTTTCAATTAATTTGTTTATATATTTACTCTTTGGGAATGAGAGCTCCGGAATGGCATTTATTGTCCGCTTTTCTTCACTACTTTTTTATTCTGTGTATTCTTATTCCGTCCGTCGCTTACAAACAAAATTGGATCAAATGATTAGAATTGTAGTCACGTCCGGCTCATCGGGTGAGCCATTGGTACGCATTTCGAAAACCTTAATGTTAACTACATTTAAGTGAAAATGCATCATGCTAGTGCTGGTGCTAGTGCTAGTGCCAGTGCTGCACATCGACGATGATATCGGAGCCGACGAGCGCCTACTGCACACGAACGACGGCTGCAAATCTGGGCCTCAATTAAGACATTCAGCTTTCATTCGGCGACACAAAAGTCTCGAATTGATTGGACGCAGAAATTAGTGTCAAATGAGAGAAACGCTATGTATATGAGAGTCGACTCATCGACTCATCCACTCATTCAGACATTGCATTCAATTGTCTTTTTAGCCGAATTCGAGTGAATTTGAGTGAAAGAGTAAAGTCTTGCGAACTATTCGTATTGTGTGTAATGAGAGAAGTCGTTGCACTCTCTTATCTCAAATTCTGCTTGCTCAACGCGAAATTAGCTCTGGGTTAGTCGGCACATACACAGCTACAATATACAGTAGTATCTGTGCACTTTGGGCAAAGTCAAGTGCCGACGCAAACTATTGTTTAATTTTATATTTATATTTCATTAACTCAATTCAAAAGCAATGGTTTTGTGTTTTGCATTACAATCGCGTCTCTCTATTCAGTGCCAAAAATGACATTTTATATCAAGAACTTTACGTTCGGTTTGACTTAAGTAAATCAATTTTGAAAAACTTTTCAGAATAACTTTATTTTTTGTGTGCATTTTTGCTTTTTTAAAAGTAAGCTTGCTAATAGTGCGCTTTTCAATGTAGGAGAAGACAGTTATTTTTCAAGAAATAAATGAATTTATGAAAAATTCTCTTTATTTGTATAAATCTTTTTTATTTTATTTATTATTATTTTTTCTATTTATATATTGTACAGTATATTTGTAGAAATTCTATTGTCAATTGAAATACTCAATTCAGACTATTTTTAAAATAAGAATTTTTGTGCAAAGATTTATTTTATTTTATTTATTTGGAAAAATATATTTTTATTTTATTAAATATTGATTTATGATTACTTCGAACGCAAAGCCCAGAAATTAATCTTTTCATCCAATCCTCAATCAAAGCGCTTAAGTTTAATAAACTTATACTAATTTATCAGGGTTAAATTCGCACAACTTTCTCATTGCTAAAATGCAAAAATGATTAACTTGAATACAGATAAGTATATGAATTTTTATGATGAAAAAACGAGTAAATAAAAGCTATACACTGTATAAAAGATAAGAATGAGTTACTTAAAGTGTTTGTTAAAAAACTTTTTCTGAATAATAATTGCGTTTAGAGACGGAAAGCAAAGAAAACTCAGGAATAAGAAATGCAAAACAACTGTAAGCAAAAGCAATGAATGACTTATTTCCCTTTTTTCTTACATGGTACAAAGTATATCCTTTTATTCACGAATTGTTTGCATTGAATTCCTAAACTATAGACTGGTTTTGAACTCTAATTTAATTTCAGACTTTTGTCTCAAATTTTCTTCTCTTAAATACTTTGTGATTAAAAAGAGAAAAAAACTCTTTTATTAAATCAATTTGTTTATTGAAATAATTAATTTTCTTTAATGAAAATCTTTATTTAAGGAATGCACAAATTGATTTGAATATAATTTTGCCGTTCAATGTGCACAACCTATTTAGCATGCGCTTTTAAAAAATCAATTTAATCCTTATTCTGAGCAATTAAATTAGACTGTCAAATTAGTTTTCTAAATATTTCGTGACATTTATAATAAACTGTTCAAATCGTTTCATGTGTATTTAGTTTTGTATAAATGTTAACTTGACTAATTTTACGTTGCTTGCTAATATGTTTATCATTATTTATTCATTTGCAAAAAGTTAATAATTGACCATGAGATATTAAATAAGGTATAGCATAAATAAACATCAAATATTACTGCTCACTTAGTGAAATGGTAATTTTTTAAATTAAAATAAAAAATATGTTTTCATTGCTATTATGCCCTTTAATTTGCTTGCTAAAAAATAAGCTAGATTAAATTTGATCTATAGAATGTTAAAATGCCTAAATATTACATAAAGTTAAATGTATCCACTAAAGTATTAGAATAAATATTATGTAAGATGCTAAATATAGAGGTTTAATATATTCAAACAGTATTTTATTTAATAACATTCAAAAATGAAGTTTAATTTATGCATAAATATCAATTTAAAACAAATAATAAAATTATTCTTGCTAGTTTCTATAAACACAAATTTTATTTAAAGAATTTATAATATATGTTTTTTACTAATTCAAAACGCAAATACTTTTTTTTGGGTAACATTCTAGAATTTTATAATTTAAATATTAATTTATTTTGTTAAAATTAATTAAAAAATTAATACAAAGTTATTGTATAAAGTTTTAAAATTAGCGACAAAGTATAACTTGTTAAATAAGTATGCACAAAAATAAAAATTCATAAAAATTAAAATGAAAATTTTTAATATAAATGCGCCAAATGTGATATATTAAGCTTTTATACAGTTTATACATACACAGTGTACTAAATTAAAAATATGTAGCAATCTTAAATTAAAGCTAAAAATATGCGAATTATTGTTTCAAACACTGTATAAAGAAGTTAATATGTTTTTCATTTAACTTCAAACAAACAATTTTTTGCGAATTATAATTCGTTGTAAAAAAATTTAATATTGCTTTTACTCTAAAAGGTTTGATATTTTGGGAAAAATATTGTCAAAAGTATCACAAATTTTCAACAGCAAGAAGTTCTCTGTATTATAGCGATAAGAGACATACCTGTCATTCGAACGAATTCAACGTTCAATGAGCGGATTGTTGTCTAATGTCTCTAAGAATAGCTTTTTTTCTTTGAAAAAAAAGTCTAAAATTTATTTATTTTTTGTCAAAACGTTTTACGACTCGACTTAAACAAAGTGTGAAAAATGCTTTATTTCCACTCATATAGTAAATAGAGTATTACTTTTATTAAAAATGAGATCGTTTTGCTGTTCAGCACAAAAAGGTTTTCAAGTTTAGACATGTTTTGTAGGAAATGAGGTATTTTGCAGCTAATAAATACTCTGGGTTGGATTAACCTTGATTAATTATAAATATACAACATTAAAAATAGCAAAAATGCAACACTGTATAGATTCTATAGAATAGCATATTACAATATTAATTATACAATATGATTACACACTTATCGATTGAGTGTGTAATTTAAAATTTAAAAACATAATAATAGACAAGTAATTGAAGCATGCTTATAATTTTCATATTTATTTTGTTTTTGCTAAAAATAAATAGATTATAAATAGCTTTATGTTCTGTACAGTATATAAACTTTTTTGTCTTTTAAACCAAATGCCGGAAAACGTATTTATAAAAGATTGAAGCGAACATATGAACAGAAATTTGTTCTGCTAAATTTGTTTTTCGATAAACTGCCCACGTTCCTATTTTAAAACATACCCAACATTTAGATCAATACAATGAATATCTGAAATATAATGCATAAAATGTTATATGTATTGAAAATGCTTTTAGCGCTCAGATAGCAAACAATCGAATCGTTTTCACATTGTTTTGACTTATTTCTCATATATTGCTATAAAATTCGGCCAAAATTGTCGTTCAAATTGTGATTTTCAAAAATGTTTTGTTACAAAAACTAAAAATAAAATAAATAATAACTGTAATTAAAAACATCTTATTTAAACACAACTTTATTTATGCAACTTATTTAAGTTAAGTAACATAAAAGTTTTCTGCAGATAAATCTTATATCTTATTAACAGAGATGAGTTATAAATGTAAAGAATAAATGCCTTTTTGTACTATTTTGAAATATTAAACGAAATTTTAAATCTAAAAAATCATGTTTTTGTAGAACATTTTGAATATTAAAACTAAATTATATAAATCAAAAGAAAATAATTGGATAAAATCTATAAGCGACCACACAGTTGCTTTATTGAATGATTATATTGTATTTAATGATAATTGGGGTAAATATGTTAGGACTCGGATCGGCAATGAAAGCAGAGCTGAAGAGACGAACTGTTGTTTGCATTGAAGGCAATGTAAGGCAATGGCAGGCAATGTGAGGCAGTGTAAGGAATAACGCAATTGTTTGTCTGATTTAATATAAAATTCGGTTCATTTAACGCCAGTCTTCGGAGTGGAGTTGCGTCGACCGAATCAGAGCTGCAATTCGGGGCTCAATATCAGATGTATTGCCAGTGTTTGGGGTTTTAGGTAAAGCGCTGACGGATTCGAACGCATTTAGTCGAAACAGTCGATGCCTTCGCCTCTCTCTCGCTCTCACTCGCGAACACAGCACTCGATGTTAGGGCCAGTAGTCGTGTTGAGCGCATGTTATGGCCTCACCAGTAATGCCGTGCCATTCCTCTCGACAGCACTGGAGGAGAGAGATGTTCGCTCTGTTTATATACTCTGTACTCAATTCAAGAATATTCTCTCCTGTTATCCAACACTCAATACACAACTGCGAAGTCGACAGTCGCGTCGACTGAGTCGTTGGCGAAACACCGAAAACATTCAGTTCTGCTCTTAGGCTCACCAGCGCTGCTGCACTTCAGCACTGCCGGCACTGCCAGCTCTGCCAACACTGCCAGCACTGCACTGTATGTTCGCGATATTCTCTACTCTATGTACTCTATACTCGGCTCTACTCTCAGCCCGCAGTTCATCAATAGTCCTCTCGTGTGTCGATCGTTAAAAAAGTTTACCGAAAGAAAGACTAGCAAACAATTTTCCACCATCCTCGTTTTCTCTCGTCAGCCCTCGAAGAGACTGTCGGAACAGCTTTTCAAAGCATCGCTATATTTGCATACATTTCTCATTCTTTTCGACTTTAGTTTAGTTTAGTTCAACATTTTTATCGTCGATTCGCTGTTTCCTCTCGTCGTTCGACTCGAATCGACACGAATTGCGTTATCGCAGACACTCTTCGCCCGAAACCGACTAACGATTTATGCCGATATACAGTACGAAATGAACGTTTTAATCATGCTTATTATTTTTACCATGAACAAAATTTCTTCCTCGCAATTAATTCCAGTTATCCAGTGCTGATCAAAATCTTAAGGAATATACAGTATATTTGTGTTTGACTACGGGATTAACGAGACATGTTGAACGGGTAAGTGACAGCGCAAACACACGCAGCGTTTGGCGCGCCTTTAAAATTAGCTCGCTGCATTTTCTAACGAGTAAATCTAATTTCGAATCAATTATAAAATTCAAATTTCAAAAGTGTTTCCATCACTCGAAGGCATATTCGCGATGCGAGCGAATGTCGGCTCCACTGCAATACGAGTCGCGCTCTCACTGTTCGCCACTCTCTGTCTCTATGGCAGTGTTCACTGCAATGCTTATCACAAATACTCTAATTTAACGCCAGAATTGTTATATACAAACGACGCGAGGATTTAGACGTTTTATGCGATTTATAAATAGATTCTCAAACAACCGAATTATCATTAGGTTTTTTGACGAAAATTGATTTATTGAATTTTATTTTTACTGATTACTTACGCTTTTTTTTTCTTTAGTATAACTATTTCTTTTACACTCTTTTCTAAATTGAAGCATTGGCTACGAATTTAATGATAGAATATATTTTATATCATTTTTAAAACTATTTTTTCTGTATAACGTTTGGTCTACTCATAGATCATTTATTCTATAATTTCTAGTTTAGGAAATAACACAAATTTTTTAAAATGTTTGCTAATGGATTGAAAAATGGAGCTTGGCAATTAATAATAGCTTTAATTCTTTCCTGTAGAAATTTTTAAATGTAAAAAATGTTTGCAAAAAAACGTTTTTTACATTTAATTTAAACACAAAATACTATACTATCTATTACTGTCGTAAATACTATTTGATATAATAAAATGCACTGTCTACACTTTTATTTTGAGATAAAAACTTACTTGATTATTTATTAATACATTAAATCAAACTGTTGATTAGAAACCATTAATAATTGTTATCAAGCAAGAATAATAAGAAACGAATTAACTTTAGCGCTTGGCGAAATATTTTGTAGAAACAGTTGAATTTAAAATTATGCTTGAGTAAAAATAAAAACTAGACTGTAGCAATTTGTTTGAACAAGCAAATAACATAAAACTTAAATAAATAATTGAAAAAAATTTATAAATAAAAGATAGAAAAACTTGGATTTGAAATGAAGACTGCAATCAGAGAACAGAAACTTTCAATTTAGTCGACGTTTTCCGAGTGTTTAGTTCGGAGGAGAGGATCGACGAGACGAGAGATACAACGAAAAAAAAATTAGAAATTATAATCACTTTTCGCTGTTTTTTAAGTCAAGACTATGTTTGTCGAGCAATGGATGCGATTCGACGATGACTTTCGATATTGTTTTTTGCGAAACAAAGTACACGAATGCTAACCAAACAAAGAATCGAATTTAAAGTCTGTTTTCTAACAATATTCGGCCCAAAGTTTTAATGGTTTGTGTTGTTTGTATTGATTTTAAAGTTTTTTTCATTTCTTTTCGTTTCTGCTCTGCGTTTGCGAAACAGTTTTAATGCGAAATATAAATGTAGTATAAGTTCGAAGTCGAGCGCCAATAGAGACGTTCACTAATAACAACATTTATTCTTATGATTGAAGAGTTAATTCCAGTTATCAAGTGTCACATTAAGCGGTGATTTATTTATTTATTCAATTCTTAGTTTTATTCCGAAATCTGATATTTTCATCATTTGTCCAAAAGGTTATTAATTCGACTGATTATACCGTATTATTTATATTTTACCAGTAATTTATAATATGATTCTTCTTTTTATATGTTAATTAATCAATTTTTAACAAAATATACTTTGCGTTTAAAAAATATTTGAACATTAAAAACATTTAAATTAGCTTAGTTTGTATTTTTAACGTACGTTCAAATTATGTTTTATGACCTAAATATTAGTTTATATTTAAATTTATTAGTTTTTAAAATTTCTACTTTTTCTAACAAAACAAATTTTAACCAAATTAAAAATTATATATGCTTGCTTTTAAACATTGTTTATTATTGTCTGCATATTTATTTATTTTATTTTGTTTTTATTTTTGTACCATAATATTTTATTATTTTTATAATATATTATAATATTTTGGAATATAAAATAAATATAATGTTTCTTATTAATAATAAGTTATTATATTATCTCAGTGTATTTTTTAATGCATTCAGATTATTTAGCTTAAAAACTAATAAATATTAATTTGTGTAAATTTTTATTTGTTTAACTCAAACTTAAAAAATTTTTACTTTAGTTTTTCAAAATAGCTAATGTTAAGCTTTCTAAGATCATATAACCATGTAAATATAAATATTTAATTATTTATAAAAATCAACAAAAATATAAACTTTTAATTACTGCTAATATTAAGAGATTATTGGAAAGAATGCATTAAAAATAATTACTCGAATATAATATTTAATTGACTTTTTATATTCACTAAGTGCTCATAAATTTTAATAATATTGCATAAAAAATATGATACAAAATAGATTTGACAAGATAGTTGGCTATAATTAATGCATTATAAATTATTCATTCTAATTCACTCTCTATTATTAGTATTTCTTTAAAAAATGTAATAATATATAAATATGAGATATAAGTTGAATATTTTTGGATTTAAAATTAAAATTGTATTCTTGTTTTAGTACAGACGTCTAAAATACATAATTTAAGCTTGCTCATATAAACAATAAAACTGTATGCCTGTGCGACAAAAGGATGGGAGGAAGGGGTGAATTAAACTGAGTCAAGACGGCCAGGGGTTGAGTGAAAGTAATTTTCACATAACATAACTGTGCAAAAGAAATATAGCGGCTCTTCAATAGTAATGTATATAAATTTTACAAAGCATTTATTATAGATTTATTTTGATGTGAGAAAGGCCTAAAAATATTTCGGCTAAATTGCCATGCTATAAAATTAGTGATAATATGAATGGCTTTGTGCGTCGAAACGGGTTTTTTCATCTCTTCTTATTCTATCGTTTGGGCGAACAGTGGGCGAGAAATACAGAATACAGTGGCGTTCGGATGCCATACGAACGCACACTAAGGCATACGAGCGCATAGAACGCATACATTCTTGCCTATGAATGCCTGTCTATATGTGTCTATGTGTGTGAGTGTGTCGTCTCACTCGAGTAGTGCATCAATAGTCTTGAATGGCGTTGGCGTACAATAAGCGCAGACAATGTCATACTTACAATAACAGTAACAGCGAAATGAGTCGATCAGTCGATCGCATATTCTCGCCCAACCATACATTTGTATAATAGGCAGAGAGGGAGGGGAGAGAGAGAGAGAGAGAGAGAGAGAGAGAGAGAGAGAGAGAGAGAGAGAGAGAGAGAGCATTCTTTTTGCAATAACATTAGAATCACTTTAGGAAGTGATAGACTATCGAACGAATGCCAATAAAGTCGAGAGCGAGAGGAGTGAGAGAGTGTGAGAGTGAGGGCCGACACACGACTCGATCGCCGACGCAATCCGAACGCTAATAACGAAAACACATATTCATTCATATCGTATATGCGTTCGATATTAGCGTTCCGTCTGTCGATTACTGCCGACGTGAGAGGCCATCGATGAACTGCACACTATTATCGCTGTTATTATTACACTGTATGCGAGAAAAAGTTCATTTGCACATACAGTCCATATGAGTCGTTTCGTGAGTCGGGCACAAGACATGACATTCCGATACATACTGTATGTGATATCTGCGAAGACTCGGAAACTATTGATGGAATGCATTGAAAGCAATGAGAAAATACTTGTATCGGAAAAAATCGCAGAAATAGGCAAAAAATGTGGGAAAATAACTGCTGTATAGAAGTGAACATTATATTCGCTATTGAATGCATTCTTTCATTTATTGGCCAATTGTTTCTCAAAAAATGTCTTTATATTTGATTTGATTTTTTTGCTTAGTTTTCAACTGCTCTTAAAAATGTTTTTAAGTCGGTCTGAGAATTGGTTGGAATAGAAGTGACCGAATGTTTGAGATATTTAGCTACTGGTGCTCAACAACAGTGCGAATGCGATACTCGAATGCGAGGTTAGATTGCTTTCATTCCACCAATTCTTCGCCGAATATAATGATTGATTGATTCGCTTTTACGCACTACTTGTCGGCCACACCAACGCCGCCACTGCCGCCACTGCCGCCAAACTGCCTGCGCTCTCACGACAGCCTCCACTCCCGACTCTCACTCCCGACTCTCACTCCCGTTCGACAGACCTTTTGAGCGCTTTTGCTCGCAATTCGAGCTCTCGTTCGCCCATTAGAGGCGGCGAACGATTGGAGAGAAAACCCGAAACCGATTAGACGTTTTCGAGTGATAGCGCTCTTAAGTAAATACCCATTCGTTACGAGTCTTTTGTTTTTATTAAATTAATTGATTTTGCAATACAATCGATACGATTACTCTTCCATTCATTAATTCCAAACATTTTTTTATTAACTTTATTTCGTTAATTGAAATTTCTCTCAATTTAATTAGCCGATTGCTTTTGCCAAGCTAGTTTCTTCTTCTTCTGCCATGTTTTAATTAAATTATTTTTGATTTAATAAATTTTATCATAATTAAAATATGTTTGTAATTAAATCTAACGCACTATTAATTATTGTTATCATTCGCTATTTTGCAAAATTGATTGCTTTCTAACTAGATAGAATTTTACAGTCAAACAAGCAATTTAAAAACGCATTTAATTCATTGAATTGTTTCATGACTAAACAATTGCACTGAATTTGATTAATGGAAACACTTGTTATGCGTAAAACTAATCGTTTCTATTCGTTGTTAAACAGAGAAATGTTTAAAACATTGCTTTTCTGTCGTTTTGTTTTTACATTTAAGCTTTCAATCAGTAATTGCAGTTCAGATTTGCAAATAATTTTCAAACAAATTTCTGAATCATATAACACATAAAAATGTGAATAAAATTCTTCGCGTTTAGCAAAATGTATCGAAAAATAAGAAATAAAATCAAAACTATTTGCGAAAAAATATTGTAAAATATGAAAATCAAATATTTCGATCTTTAAGGAAAAGTCCCGAAAATTCTCTAACAAATAAAATGCTACTGTGTAGACCGGGCAAGAATTCAAAATTCAAGAATTTATATTGAATTTCACAAATACATTGCACAAATATATTTTTTAAAACTGCAGTCTATGTTTTATTCGAAGGGAAAGAATAAACATTTGCGACAAGAATTTCAATGATAATCAAATGTATTTTATCGAAGAGTAAAACTTATTTAAAAACCAAGAGTGAACTCTTAGACTGTAAAAATCTAAGAAAAAGGCAAAAATTTGCAAGAAATATTTTTTATTAGCACTGCTCTTAAACTACTGTACAGTATATTATTTGCTGAGTTGACGGCTCGCTATCCAATATATTCATCGGAATTGCAGTTTTATTGTCAGATCTTCTCATTCTTATCATTTCAATCACTAGTTTCTGCATTAGTTTCCGATTTTCCGAATATATTGCCGAAAAAGTTTGTGAATTTAAAAACAGTTTTTATTCCGTTTTTTCCTTCAATCCATTTGCAAACATCAAAAAAAGTTTTCTCGATATTTGAATTTAAATTATTATTATAGTAATCATTATTATATTAACTCAAATTTTTTCTGTATAGTTGACAATCGAATAAATAGAAGTATTTAATAGATTTCGATAAACATTAGGAACGGCTTAAGCGCTGCTAACGACTCGTTCGAGAGAATAGTCGTTGAAATTAATTTGTTTCACAATTTTTTTGTTCATTTCTCGAGTGAATAAAAAAGAGTTAATTTAAATCGTTTTAATCTTAACTAAAAAATTCTTTTGTATTCTAACTTTTTTTTATTTAAAAAACAATTTACGCAAAGATTTATTCATAGCTGTGAAGTCATTGCGTTTTGGCACTAAAATCGGGCCAAACGGGCGCTTAGATTACGAAATGCGAATTAAATTTACCGAAAGTTATATTCAGTTTTATTTTCGACTCAAGTATCTGCAAAATAGAGGCCAAGACTCGCAGTCACTGTCAATGGCGTTCGAGTGAAACGGAAATATCTTATATCTAAACTCGCAATTGATTCTCAAAAGTCTTATTCTTTTCTTATATTATCGAATAAAAGCAAATCTATTGTTAATAACGTTTTTTTCATACAAAGAGAATATAATTTAAATATTGCTCTAAAAACTGGTTTAGGAGTAGAAAGAAGAAAAAATCGATTGAATAGTGATTTGCATAGCTATACACATAATATAATTTAGTGCCGAATGAGTAGAAAAAATCGTTGAGAACTTAGAAATTGCTTTTATTTTGGTTTATATAAGACTTAAATAAATAAATCTTTTTTTCGCTCACAATAGGAATCGGTCAGAAAATAGGGGAAACAGTGGGAGAGAGAGAGAGAGAGAGAGAGAGAGAGAGAGAGAGAGAGAGAGAGAGAGAGAGAGTCGGGTAAAGAGTTTGACTTTATGTCGGTTTATAACTATTTTAAACAAAAACCTTTTGGTTTTCGGATCGACGCTAACGTCCAAACTATTGACAATTCAATTATTTAATGTCTGGAAACCTATCGCTCGGTCTTCGAGAGTACACCCAATCCGACGATATTATTATATAAGCCATCGCTCGATACGATAGGCGCGTATAGACCACACAGTGAGTGCTTCGCGAACTGCAAAAACTTGTGAACAGTTTTTGTTTGTTTAAACTTTCATTAACTAAAGAGTTATGAGACGTTTGGCTAAACACATAAACTGATTATTTTCGATATAAACTCAGCTTTAATTCGATTAAACGTTTGGCCAAATGATGTGCGCTTTGGAGTTCTCAATACATTCTTTACATTTAATAACTTTTTCCATTTTGTCAATTATTTATTGTCATCATTTATTTTAGCAAGTTTACTGGATTTAAAATATTACAGCAGTTTATATATCCGCAAAAAATAAAACATTAAAACTTATTTTAAACTCAAGTTTTGCATTTGAATGTAAAATTAGGTGCAGCTTAATTTAACATGTGTACTGTACATTTGAAAAAGAGAAATTACACTGTCAAATGTCTAGATAAATAGTGGTATTAAAATATGCTAGGTTAAATAAAGCCATCAAACAGTGCTATCGGCTTAAGCTGTGTACATTTAAAACTTTAAACATGTTACTTTCGTCAGACCAAACATCGCACGGGCAGTGATCTCTGATCTAATAGCGGGGGCTCAGGGAGTGGCCCCTCGGGGTGTCTAAGCGATAAAGATCGACAAAAAACAATAAATAATGTGTGAAACGAGTCGTTCGCATTGGAATGCAATCAAAATTCGCGTTTCGTCGCCACATATCTATGGCCTCAGAATCGGTTGAATTGTTTTTTATTCTTTACAACAGAATTCACTTTAATTGTCGCAATAAAAGCGCTGAAAATAATTCAATTTTTTAGTTCAAAAACTAAGACATAATTTCTGGTTTTTGCCATAAAAGTCATATTTTATAGCATAAGTTCTTCAAGAAGAAGAAATAAAAACAAAACAAAAAAGATTCTTGCTTGTCATCTTTATTCAATTTGTATTTTACGATTTACAAATAATGTTATCCAGTTGTTCTTAATTTTTTTCTTTTGTTTTAGTAAAATGTCAAATTGATGTTAATATTTGCAACAAATGTACTGTATTTGACTGTATTTTATACCTTTATTTAGACAAACTCATTTTATTAAATGCCAATATTAATTTACTTGTAATATCACGTCTGAAGTTATCTTTGAGATTTAGGATATCTTAAAATGTTAGAATTTGATTATTTAGACTTGAAATTTTAGAATGTCTAAACATTCACATACACGTTATATGTATGACTATTATATTATGCGCATATATTGCATGACCTGTAAAAATGTTAGAATATTCCTTACAATTTAGCAAACTCAATTTCTACGTTTAAACATTTTACTGTAAATGGTAATGATGTTTACAAAATTTAGCATGTAAACTATAATAGAATTTTAATTCATAAGTATAATAGGTTTATACTGATTCAAATGATAACAGTTCAATCCAATTAAATTTTATTATATCTTAATTTAATTTAAAATATTATTTATATAAGATAAATTTAATTTAAATTAATTTAATTGAGTAAATATACAGTATATTTAATACAAATAACAGAATCTTTTACTAATCTAATATGCAATAAACAGAAACTTAAAAATATTGTAAAGAACAAGATACTTTTTATATAAAATAATTGCCAATAAAAATGACATTTTAATTTCATTAAGATAAATTTAAATAAAAGTTAGAAAATACTAACTGATTAAGCTGAAATAACCAGTGTAATTTATTATATTTTTAGCATTTCATTTATACTAAACTACTTTTGTTATCACAAAATAGTACTGTATTATGTTATCATACGAAATTATCTAAAAACCATTTTAAAAATTAAAAACGCATGATTAATCTCAAATAAATTTATATAATGCAAAAAATTCAATTAAATATTTCCAAAAGTCTAAACATTAAAACTATTTTATACTTTAATATTCATAAATGAGTTGAAAAACGCGAAAATATTTTATTTCAGATTTTCGTAACAAAAGGTAAATGATTTGTAAGAACGCGTAGAATAGCAGCGAAAGTGAGTGACAGCTAAAGCGGCGGAAAACAGTTATTTTGCCAAACATTTCCGTACATTCCGTACATATTTCGGATTATCTTTTGGAGAAATAAATGCGAAATTGTTTGACATAATGTGATTAATCGCTGTTCTCTATATTCGGCTCTAATTTATTTATTCGACTTTTTGTTTAATCGATACGAAACAACAGAACAGAATCGGCGACTCAATTGAAGCCAACTTTTGCTGCGAATAAATTACAGCAATTTAATGATGAAAACAATATTTAGTTTTTACATTCAAATCGATTTAGTCATCGATTTCTTTGAACAGTAAACTCCTAATTAATTGAGT
This sequence comes from Metabelba pulverosa, assembly GCA_034697605.1. Lineage (NCBI taxonomy): Eukaryota > Metazoa > Arthropoda > Arachnida > Sarcoptiformes > Damaeidae > Metabelba > Metabelba pulverosa. Next base: position 374 of record JAQIXC010000567.1, on the reverse strand, counting down.
AAAACGCAAAAAATATACTATACATACATACATAGTATAAAATACTGTATATAAAAACCAGTTTATCGGATGTAGAAAATCATTGAACTCGTAGTGATTTTGACTTAAAGTTTTGCGATTAAATGATAATAAAAGAGAGGATCAAAATATAATTAAAGTGTGAGCACCGGGAGAGGCGAGAGAGCCGGGAGAGCCGCTCTGACTACAGAGGACTCCGATTTCGAGTGGCTTTCCAATGCATTTCATTAATGACTGTCGCCTTAAAAAACTAATGCATTTCTTATCAGTGAAACGACTTATTTCTAAATGAATTATTATATTTGTAGTCATTAGTCTCGGATGCCGTCTCTCTCTCTCTCTCTCTCTCTCTCTCT
>JAQIXC010000566.1:0-23529 GCA_034697605.1 Metabelba pulverosa | reverse complement strand
TTGTTTAATTTAAGTTTAAAGTTTCAGAATAAATTGTAGAAATGTGCAAGGTTGTGTAGAATTATAAGAATTTGTTTTATGTAAACTTTTATGTAAACTTTTATTGTATGAGTTAAGTGTCAGTGTGAATACATCTTGATTAAATTTACAGTGATAAAGATCAACCTCCTACATCCTCTTTGCTTAGTAACATGATAACATGTAACATAATATGATAACTAGTAGCATGATAACTTTTAGCTTGTATATAACTGAATAAAATCATATATATTTTATAAGTTAATTAATGTTTTTAAAATATTAAACTTCTGATAGGTAACAAGTACAAATATTTCAGCAATATCAACAATTTGCTTGCTTGTTGTTTATAATAGAGATTTAATTTAAGCAAGATTTAACTAATCTAGGTTAAATCCAATTTCCATTTCGTTTGATAGGAATACAAAAACGGCTACTATTCGTGTTACTCGTACTTCATGTCGAAAACCTTAAGCGATATCCCAATGCAAGTACTGCTGCCGCCGCTCACGGCAGTCATCATTTACTATATGACCGGCCAGTTCGCGGCCGACGTCTGGCGCCCCTATAGCTTCGCACTCGTTATGATCCTAACGTCGTTGAACGCGAGCGCACACGGCTTTCTGGTCAGCGTCTTGTTCGCCGAGAGCATAATGGTCTGCGTGTTCGCCGGATTACTTAGTCTCTTTGCATTGGTGCTCGTGTCAGGTATATTCAATTATTTAAGCTTGTTAGATTTGTGCAGTATTATAATAACTTTATGCTCGGTAAAACTGTTAGCGCGAATTAGTTTATTTAGCAGGTTTGTTTATCATTTTTAGACTTAATTTTAAAATAATTAATTTATAGAATCTTTTAAGTAAGAATTAAATTTTACATGTATTTATGTAAAATGTATTTATTGTGATTTTATACATTCTTGTTTAAATTAATTGATTCGTGTTAAAATGTAGGCGTATTTCTCCAAGTGTCATCGATGCCATTATTATTCCAATGCCTATCACTGCTGAGTTATATGCGATACGCACTCGAGTCGGCGCTCATTACGGTCTACGGCTTCGGCCGCTGCGCTCAACCGAAGACCGACGCGAATCTGACGGCCAGTCTGTTTGAGTCGATTCCGATCGAGAATTTGCTGCAAATCTATTCGTCCGATAAGATCGATGCGAACGCTCTGCTATCGGTCGTTGAATCACTGCTCACCGGTATCTTCGGCGATGACAACTATTCGATGGTTATGAAATCTTTTAGCCTTGCTGATTTCGATTACTTTGTCGCGATATTCATGCTAATTCTCTCTACGATTACATGGCGTATAGCCGGGTATTACGCTTTGTTGCATAAAGTACAATGATAATCATGTTTGTAATTAATATTGTATTGTATTATAATTGTATATGTATATATTTTTTTGTGCTAGTTATTTTTGTTGGTCAAATTTGTTAATGATAATCTAATTATATATTTATAAAACTAATTATTTATGTTAATAAATTAATTATTACCACTTGTGCAAAAAATATTTTATAAACTAAATTAAAATCTAAATTGAATGCAATAAAAAATTTTACATTATATTTATAAAGTTTACTGCTAAATCTACAGTATAAAATAAATTATATGCAATAAAATTGGTAATTTATAAAGAATAGTTATGATTTTTGATTGCTATTGTAAATTATCGATTTGAGAATGATCATATAATCTCTAGTGTAATTTATTTTAAATAGATAATAATATACTATACATAAAAATTTACATAAAAATCTATTGTACTTTTTAATTTTTTGAATACAATCATCAATGCTATTATAACACGCCCATCGTAAGAGGATAGTGATCTTACTACTAATAAGAAATTGCTTTTTAGTTTACTGTAATAACTGCAATAAAAATAGATTAATAAAATAAATTATATACATAAATTTATGTGTAATTTATTTGTTTTCTACTGTCATATATTGAATAAATTTTATGAAATATTACACTTTATCACACAATTTACGAAATACAGTTAAGCATGATTACCGGTATTCCCTATATCTAGCATCATAATCGTACCTGATAATAACTGTTAGCATTCATAATATTTTATACAATAATAAAATTTGTATTTAAGTAAAATTATAATTATATTAGTAATTAGTACAGTAGTAATAATAGTAATCATATTGATAAATATAAGTAATAAACACAAATAATAATTTTAAAAAATAACACTTGTTTAAATACTAAATAAAATTTTAAAAATATGTTTTAAATACGATGAGTGCCGGTAATAAAATAAAGAATAAAATAAATTCTAAATTAAGTATTATTTTAAAAAATAGAGAACCCAGAATAAGGTTATATTAATTAAAATTAGATGTCTCCATTATAAAATATATACAAACAAATGTATACAAAATATTTAAACATAATGTAAATCGAAATCGAACTTGCTAAATAAACTCGCGATAAAATTGCAAAATAAATTGCAAAATAAATTTAAAAAATAATTACAATTAGTCAACATATTTATTAAACTAATTGTAATTAACAAATTATTTTTAACTTATTATTTATTATATACTTATTATATATAATTTAATAATATAATAATAACTAATTATAACTAATTATATATAATATTAATTTAGTTGCTAGACTATTTCAGTTACACTAATATTTTGGCATACTTTTATTTAATGAACTTAAAATAGACAGTGGTATGTAGAAACAGAAAGTACATTATATTGATTTTATATAATCATAAATCAAATATTTTAAACTTGTAAATTTTATTTCGTCAGAATATCAATCAATAATTCAAATGAAACTAATATTTTATGATGGTAATCTAACTTTACTTTAAAAATTGATCAATATGAATATTTATAAATGATTCAGTTATATAAGAATTAAGTATTATGCTCTTCAGTGCCGATGAGCATAATACTAGTCAAAGATTACCATGATAACTCAGCTAATAAGATGAAATTAAAGAATAAAATATCGGATACGAGTGACGTCTTAATGTCATTTAATGCGCGAAATAAATCCGCAATCGAGTCGAACGGAAAGCATTTGTCGCCGTTTCGGATCGTTTGGAAAAACCTGACGTATAGAGTGCCGCAGAAGGGGTTCGGCCGAAGCGGTAAAACCATACTGAATGGCGTCACGGGATGTGTGGCCAGCGGTCAGGTCACGGCTATTATGGGGCCGAGCGGTTGCGGCAAAACATCTTTACTCAACTGCATAACCATGAGCAATAAGACTGGAGTAACTGGATCAATTACAATTTCGGCTAACCATCAAGTTTGTTTATACATAAAAATATAAAATTATCAATAAATTATTGCAAAATTAATTTATAAACATGTCCAATTTTAGGTAAAGTTCTCATTCATAGCTCAGGACAACTACATCCTAAAGCGGCTGACAGTGCGAGAGTCGATACTCTATGCGTCAAAACTAAAGAACCCGTCGAATACGGACCACAACTCCGTCGCCGACAAAGTCATCGATCAGTTACTCCTCAACGCGTGCGCCGACGGCTTCGTGAGCCGATGCTCGGGCGGGGAACAGAAGCGCATTTTGATCGCGTGCGAACTGGTCGGTCAGCCAAACCTACTCGTGCTGGACGAGCCGACCACCGGCCTCGACACGGCGACCAGCTACCTGCTCATCAAGCTACTAACCGAGCTCGTACAGCAGACCAAGCCCATGGCCGTGGTTTTTACCGTGCACCAGCCTAGCGCCAAGATATTCGCCCTGTTCCACGCGGTCTACCTGCTCTCGAGCGACGGCCAGTGCGTGTACAACGGCGCGCCCGGGCAGCTGCTACACACGTTCAGCGACTACCAGCTCGAGTGCCAGCAATACAACAGCGTTGCGGACTTTGCGCTCGAAGTCGCCGCCGGCGAACACGGCGTGGCCAAGGTCACGCTCATGGCCGCGCACGTCCAGATCAAGTGTCATGGAGTGGCGCCGCATCCCTTTCCCATTCAGGTTCAGATGCCACGCAATTCTTGGGCGCATGTATGGCAGCTAACGCTTCGGTAAGCATGTTTGTTATTTGATTCGTTTAACAATATATTATCATGATTTATTAATTGAGAATCTTAAGCTAAGTAAACTAGGTAAAATTAAATTAATGTTTAAATTTGGTTTAAATCCGGTTTAAATCTGTTAATAAACTTTGTAAATTTAGCCTAAATAATTTCAAATGCAATTATTATAATTAAATTTGATAAAATATTATGTTATTTTTAATTATTTACCCAGATCATTGCAAACGACACTTAGAGACCCGTACTTAATGCCGTTGAAACTAGCAGGGTACACGGGCGGTGGGGCGTTTGTAGCGTTATTTTACGGCTACGACAGCGGCCTATTATCCGGCTGTCCGCATGAGTTTGCTATCGGCGACGGAAAGGACTTGGTGAAAAAGTTTTCGAGCATGACAGCGGATTTGTTTGAAAATGCTACATGCGTTGCCGCCACGATGTTATCGACTTGGTTTCTCGTCGCTTTTCCGATTTGTCTATTATTTCCATCAGAAACTAAAGTGTTTAAAAAGGTTTTGTATTTTATAATGCTAAAATTACATTATACCATGAATAAGCTTAGAAATACGAGTGTTTCCGCACTAAACTCTATTAATACATTATTACAATTTATAAAAAATTAATAACAAAGTCAAATAGTAAATCTATTAATTTCAAATTAGCTATAAATGTTCATGACAAATTACAATAATGCAATTTTAACATTAATTATATTTATTTAGGAATACAAAAACGGCTATTATTCGTGTTTCTCGTACTGTATGTCGAAATTTCTGAGTGATATACCGCTGCAGATACTGCTGCCAAATGTCATGGCACTCATCATATACTACCTGAGCGGACAGTATACGGGCGGCGGTTGGCGCGCATATAGCTTCGCGTTGATTGTAATGTTGATGTCGTTGAGTGCGAGCGCACATAGCTTTCTCATTAGTATCTTGTTGGCCGAGAAATGGTTGATCTGTGTAATCGTCGGAATGCTCAGTTGCCTGCTGCTATTGCTATTATCAGGTATAATTGACGGTGTCAAGTTATTCTTTTTATTTTTAATTTTACTCTGTACGTTTTGTTTGATTAATTATTAGATAATTTATTTTGTTGCATTATTATTTATATAATTCGAAATTAAAAATATTTGAAATTAAATCATTATTATTTTGATAAACTAGTGTATAAATGTCCTAATGCACAAATATACAAATGTATTAAAATTAAATTTATCAGGCTAAAGATATTTTGTTTTAATTAGTTCTGTTGTTAAATTAATATGTTGTTATGTAAGTATTTTTTTGTTTTTATAACTAATTATGCGATAAATTCTGTTTAATGAAAATTTTAAATTTAGGCATGATGCTACAAATCCGATCGATGACGTTAATCTTTCGCTTGCTATCGAGGCTAAGCTACATGCGATTCGCCTTCGAGTCGATGATCATTACAATCTACGGCTTCGGCCGATGCGCTCAATCGCCGGCCGACGCGAATCTGACGGCCAGTCTGTTTGAGTCGATTCCGATCGAGAATTTGCTGCAAATCTATTCGTCCGATCAGATCGATGTCGAGGCTCTGCTATCGGCCGTCGATTCGCTCTTCAGTGGCGCCATTGGCGGCGAAAATAGGTCTCTTGTTTTGAAGACTTATAATCTTGTTGAATTCGATTACTACATTGGACTAATCTCGCTAATTTTATGTACAATTCTTTATCGTATTTTAAGTTATTATGTTTTGTTTCGAAAAGTAAACTAATCCTTTGCATTTATTAATTTAGAATGTAACTGTTCTGTATATTATAATTATTCTGTTCAAAGTATTTTAATTTGTAAACATAAATTTTATCAAAACAATAATTTTAAATTAAATTTGTTATTAGAACTAGCTCATTTCAGTTTTAATTTTATAAGTTAACAAAATATTAATAATGTTTAAAAAATTTATTCCGAACTAAAATTATTTTATTTAATTTAACTTGCTATTATTAAACAAATAATGTAGAATTTAATACCTATTGCAATATTAAAGAATTCATAAAATAAAATGGTACAAATATTAATGTAGCTGTATATATTATTATATTGATTTCATATAAACATAAATCAAATATTTTAAACTTGTAATGATATTTTGTCAGAATATCAATCATTAATTTAAATAAATAAATATGAATAATTATATTAATAAATGATTGTTATATAAGATAATAGTAAGTTTATAAATTTATAGATTTTTATTTTTAAATATATAAGTAAATTTATATTATTTAATTATTTAAAAACTATACGTAACTAATATAATAACTAGTTAAGTAATTTGTTAATTAATATAAAATTAATAATTGCGTCAATAAGAGTAAAAAATTACCCTGATAATTCTGCAATTAAAATGAAACAAAAGAATAAAATATCGGATACGAGTCAAGTCGTAATGGGGTTTAATGAACGAAATAAACCCGGAATCGAGTCGAACGGAAATGATTTGTCGCCGTTTCGGGTCGTCTGGAAGAACCTGACCTATAGAGTGGCGCAGAAAGCGTTCGGCCGAAGCGATAAAGTCATACTAAACGACGTGACCGGATGTGTGACTAGTGGACAGATCACCGCTATTATGGGTCCGAGCGGTTGCGGCAAAACATCTTTACTCAACTGCCTCACAAATAGTAATAAAACCGGTGTAACTGGATCAATTACGATATCAACTAATTATCAAGTTTGTTTGAAAATTATCACTGAATCAAAACATTGTAGATAATCTACTAAACAATTTATACTAGATAAAATTTGCGTACATCGCCCAGGATAACTACTTGCTAAGAAATCTAACAGTGCGGCAGTCGCTGCTATACGCGTCGAAGATCAAGAACAAGGCCTACGCCGACCACCCGTTCATCGTCGACACCCTCATCGAGCAGCTGTGGCTCGACAAGTGCGCCGACACTTACGCGAACAAGTGCTCGGGTGGGGAACAGAAGCGCATTTCGATTGCGCTCGAACTGGTCGCGCGGCCTAACCTACTAGTGCTTGACGAGCCGACATCCGGCCTCGACACGGCGACCACCTTACTTCTGATCAACGTGCTCACCGAACTCGTACAACACGGAGACCCGCTTGCTATCGTGCTAACTGTGCATCAGCCAAGTACGAATGTGTTTAACATGTTTAATTCAGCCTACCTGCTCTCGTCGGAGGGCCAATGCATATATAACGGGCCACCCGGGCAGCTGCTGCAGATGGTTCGCGACAATCAGCTCGAGTGCCAGCAATACAACAGCGTTTCGGATTTCGCGCTCGAAGTGGCCGCCGGCGAGCACGGAGTGGACAGAGTGACGGCTTTGGCCGCTAACACCTGCATCACGTGCTTCGAGCTGCAAGAGCAGCCGTTTAGGATCCAGATCCAAAAGCCACATGATACATTCTCGCATATATGGCAGCTCACTTTAAGGTAACATTAGATGTTACACATTGTATAGATATATTTGCTTTTTAATTATTAACATATATTACATAGCTTAATTTAATTTAATTGTCTTGTATTAATTTTGTTATTATGTTTTAGTTTGTACCATGATAATTTTTATTTATTTCTACAAATAGATCGTTGCAAACGACGTTTCAAGACCCGTACCTAATGCCAATGCGAATATTCGGGTACACTATAGGCGCGGCAGTGGTCGGCCTGTTTTATGGGCCTAACAGCGGTATACTGTCCGGCTGTCCAAATGAGTATGCTATTGACGACGGGAAGGACTTGATAAAAAAGTTTGCTGATCAAACGGCTGATTTATTCGAAAACACCACGTGCATCGGCGCGACCGCTTTGATGTGCTGGTTTTACGCCGCTTTTCCTATCATGCTGCTATTTCCGCAAGAAATTGACGTGTTCAGAAAGGTTTGTCTTTTTACACAGTTGGTTTTTAAAAATAGATCATCATGGTAATAAATTTTATACTTACCGGTACATTGCTATCTGCGACAAATTAAAGCATGCCGTAAACATAGTTATAAACAATGAATAATAATAATTTTACATGTATTAAATTAATTTTTATCCAATTTATATTAATTAATATTTAATTATACTGTTATAAATTATTTATTTGTCAAGGATTTCTTAATTCACTCGTAAATTAGCATGATTATTTTTGAAAGGAGCACAAAAACGGCCACTACTCGTGTTTCTCGTACTTTATGGCAAAGGTGTTAAGTGATATCCCGCTGCAGATAGTGCTGCCGAACTTCGCGGCCGTTATTATCTATTACACGACCGGCCAGTTCGCCGAAAACGTTTGGCGCGTCTATAGCTTCGCGTTGATTATGATCCTGACGTCGTTGAACGCGAGCGCACACGCCTTCCTCGTCAGCGTCCTGTTCGCCGAGCAGCCGATGCTCGGCGTGTTTGTCTCTATGCTTAGTTTTGTCTTCTTGTTTGTTATATCAGGTATACCAAGATTTTATCAAGTTTAATTTCATGCAAAATTAGTAATTTTTATGTCGTAACATTTCAATATGTATAGTTTTGGTTTAATTTTAATATATTTGGTTTAATTATTGCATAATATATTTATTGTCTAATATCTTGACTTATTCAACATTGTTTATTTTTAATTTCAAGTATATTTTTATAATTTTGTTTTATTATGCTTAAATTTAATGTGGATACTATTTATCTAGAGCGTTTAAATCCACTGGTTATTGTTGAATTTATTTATAAATATAATTTTTAACTATCATAATTATTTATTATAATAACATAATATAATATTAACTAATTATTTATTTGACACTGTACAATTGTATTTAGGCTTGTTGAAATTTATTGCCACGATGCCGTTGTACTTTCAATATTTATCAACCATAAATCACGTGCGTTTCGCGTTTCAGTCGGTGCTCATAACGGTCTACGGCTTCGGCCGATGCGCTCAACCGAAGACCGACGCGAATCTGACGGCCAGTCTGTTTGAGTCGATTCCGATCGAGAATTTGCTGCAAATCTATTCGTCCGATAAGATCGACGCAAGCGGTCTATTCTCGGCTCTCGAGTCGCTAGTCAGTGGCGTCGTCGGCGCCGATAATAATTCGCTTGTTATGCGAGTATTTAATCTTGTTGATTCCGAGTACTATATTTCAATGGCCATGCTGGTTTTAATTAAAATTATTGTTTGTATAATTACATATTTTGTAATGTTGAAAAAAGTTTACTGATAATAACTATTTCCGACTGGCTTTCTAAATTGTAAAATAAACATTATAATTTTTATTAATAATAATGTACTGTAACAATTGTAATGTTTATAAAATTTAAACGTCTACCGTTGTAATTATTCTGGCTGTAAATAACAAAATGATATGTGTGTGTAATTCTTTATTATAAATTGCGCATTATAAATTTATTTAATTAAAAATTCTATCTAGGTATAATACATTTTTAGTTAGAATTAATCTAAATATATTATTATAAGTTAAATATATTTTACTTATTTAATATTATTTTAAGTTTATAATCTATCTTTTAATATAAGTAAGATGATATTGATTTTTAAATGAGCATTCTATTTTAATTATAAATTATGTACACGCATTTAGATTAAGGTAAAATTATTTTAAAAATAAAATATATTTATAGTTTTATTTTTAATTTATAAAAACATTAATCATAAATTCTTGAATAAAACTAATATAATGTCATACTAATTTACCTGCACTAATAACTGACAATTAGGCAAATAATAAACATTTCAGTTTTATATAAATAGATGAAATAAATATGTAAACAAAAGTATCTTAAAAAAATACATACAAAAATCTCTAGCATAAAAATTTTTATGTAAAAATACAGTTTAAATAGAAATGTCAACAAATATTTTAAGTATTAATTAAGTATTTATTTTGTATAAATAAATTTCTATTGATTAATAAATATACTGTATAACTAAAATTATACAAAGGACTGTACAATTAAAACAATAATTTAATAAATTAATAACATATAATAAAAGTAGCCAAACATTATCATGATAAATGATACTATAAAACTGATAAATTAATAAATAAATTTGTAATGAAATTGCAAAACAAAATATCGGATACGAGTGACGATGTAATACCATTTGAGAACCAAAACATACCCGAAGTCTAGTCGAACGGAAAGCATTTGTCGCCGTTTCGGGTCGTCTGGAAGAACTTGACGTATAGAGTGCCGCAGAAGGCGTTCGGCCGAAGCGGTAAAACCATACTAAAGGACGTGAGCGGGTGTGTGACCAGTGGTCAGATCACCGCTATTATGGGGCCGAGCGGTTGCGGCAAATCAACATTACTTAACTGTGTATCGAATAGTAATATGCCTGGTGTAACTGGATCAATTACAATATCAACTAATTATCAAGTTTGTTTATAACCAAAATCTTACGTAACAATATTTCTAAATGACAATTATCTAAATTGGATCATAGATAAAATTCGCCATTATTCCTCAAGATAACTACATGCTAAAAAATTTGACAGTTAAACAGTTACTGCTGTACGCGTCGAAGATTAAGAACCAGACCTACGCCGACCACCCGATGATTGTCAACACCGTTATGGAACAGTTGTCGATCAACAAGTGCGCTAACAATCTGGCCAATAAGTGCTCGGGTGGGGAACAGAAGCGCATTTTGATTGGATTCGAACTGGTCGGGCGGCCTAACCTACTGGTGCTGGACGAGCCGACTTCGGGTCTCGATACGGTGACAACACGGTTGCTAATTAACATGCTCACAGACCTCGTACAACATGTTGATTTCGTGGCCGTGGTGCTAACAGTGCATCAGCCAAGCGCCAAAATATTCAACATGTTCAATTCAATTTATTTGCTCTCATCCGACGGCCAGTGCATATACAACGGGCCACCCGGGCAGCTGCTGCAGGCGTTCAGTGACCATCAGCTCGAGTGCCAGAAATACAATAGTATTTCAGACTTTGCGCTTGAAGTGGCTGCCGGTGAGCACGGGGTGGACAACGTCGCCATTTTAGCCGCACAGGCGAGCACCAGAAGCTTTGGCCTGGTGCCATTTGGCTATGCAATTCAGACCCAGAAGCCGCATAGTACTTGGGCGCACATATGGCAGTTAACGCGCAGGTTGGAAAATTGCTACATTGTATAATTTATAGTTAAGAATTTAGAATATTACTATTGTATTATGTATAAACAAGGCTACTATATGTTTTCGTATTGCGTATTTATTTGTAACAAGCTTAATTTTGTTTGAATTTCGCAGAGATTTACACATGACGATTACAGACCCGATTTTAATGCCGATGAAACTAACTGGGTATATTTTCGGCGCCGCATTCATCGCGCTATTCTACGGCACGGACAGCGGCCGACTGTCCGGTTGTACGAATGAGTTCGCTATCGGCGACGGCAAGGACTTGGTAAAAAAGTTCGCTAGTACCATGACCGATTTGTTTGAAAATGTAGTTTGCGTGGGATCGACGGCGTTGCTATGCTGGTTTATGAGCGGCTTTCCCATCTTGCTCCTATTTCCGCAACAAATTAACGTGTTTAAAATGGTTTGTATTCTTATCGTTCTAGTAACTGATAAATTTTGTTTGTGTGTGCATGTTAATGTCTAAAAACTAATCGAATTTATAAATTCTATGAAGAAACTCTTATTTATCTTAGTCAGTAGCAAGATTCTTTAAACGTTCCACATAGTAAAATAATTAATTATTAAATTAACCAGGTAAAAGTTATAAAATTTGTTTAAATCAATCTTGCTACTGGCGAGATGGTTGTCTGATTTGTTACATGCTGTTAGTTTTACTATGATAAACAAAAAGAGAATATTATTTTACTAACAATGTTTAACTAACAATTCATATTTATCATCAATGTATTACTGTTTTGTTTGTTTAACAAGAACATTCTTCTAATTTTCAAATTTAATAGGAATACAAAAACGGCTATTATTCGTGTTTCACGTACTTCATGTCGAAAACGTTAAGTGATATACCGCTGCAGGTATTGCTACCGACTATGACGGTCTTTATCGTCTACTACATGACCGGCCAGTTCGGCGCCGACGTCTGGCGCGTATACAGCTTCGCACTGGCAATCGTGTTGATGGCGTTGAACGCGAGCGCACTCTGCCTACTCGTGAGCGTCGTGTTCGCCGAGCGCCCGATGGTCTGCATCTACGCTACCATGCTCGTTTTCATCTTCATATACCTATTATCAGGTAGGTGATTTTTGTAGCAACATAATAGTCCACTCTGTGCTATTTTAATTTATAAATTTATTAATGATGAATAGTAATATTTCTTGTTTATATTAATTTAAGTAGGTTAGAGCTTAGCAGACAGACATACCCTGATATTTAGAGGTCCAGGTACAGGTCTTAGACTAGAGGTAAACGTCCGGTGCGGGGTTATGGGTGCGGAGATCTAGGCTTGCTCAGCTCTATGTACTTTAATTATTTATTAATGTTTTACGCCAAAACCAAGTTTAATTTAATAAGCATGTATATTTTAAAACAAATTTTATTAATAACTATTTTATATTTTGAAGTAAATTTAATTTAATCGTGTTAATTATAGGCCTGTTAGTTTTTATCAAATCGATGCCACTATTATTTCAATACTTATCGATGTTAAGCCACATTCGATACGCACTCGAGTTGGCGCTCATTACGCTCTATGGCTTCGGCCGATGCGCTCAACCGCAGACCGACGCGAATCTGACGGCCAGTCTGTTTGAGTCGATTCCGACCGAAAATTTGCTGAAAATCTATTCGTCCGATAAGATCGATGTCGAGGGTCTGCTATCAGCCGTCGAGTCGCTGTTCAGTGGTGTTATTGACGGCGAAAATATTTCTCTCGTTGTAAAAGTTTTTAGTCTTGCTGATTCCGATTATTACATGTCAATATTCATGTTAATTCTATCTATGACCATCTATCGTATTTTTACATATTTTGCCTTGGTACAAAAAACTAAATAATAATATTATATTTATATAAATATTCAAAAATATAATCTTTAATTATGTATATTTTATTTATTATAAAATAAAAGCGAAATAACATTTTAAATATTTATTATTACGTTTTAATTTACAAAATCAAGATCATTCTGAATTTTCATCATCAATGTGTTTTTAAAGAATATTCCTAGTTTAGGCATGCATGCATTTTAAAGTTAATTACTCAATGTTATATTGATTTTAACATGAACAGTATAGCTTATTTATATACAAAAATATTAGTTACGTAACAATACACAAAAAAATATAAATATGAATATTTATTTCTATATCATTATGAATTATGATTTATTAATTATATTCTATAAAAAATGTATTTATTCTTGCTAATCTACCAGTACTATTACTAAATTTACAAATACGGAATCTAGTATAGAGTATCTATTCCAAAATAGAGTTTTATATTAATACATCCTAAAATAATTATATTTATGCAATGCTAGCAAATTTACTAAAACCCCTTAATAAATATTTTTATTTATAATTTTTGCAAATATTAAATAAAAACATGCTACATAGAATTAATAATATTAAGATATTAGGTATGGGATAAATAATATCAAAAGATATTAATGGAATAAATATGTGTTTCTAATCTAAAATTAATCTTAGCGCTAATCAAATAACCAAAGTGTACAGTATTAATTTATTATAAAATTTAGAACTGTTAGCTAATTTTGCCATGAACAAACAAAACAATATCTCCACAACGAGAGATTGATTTTAAAATGTAAAACGCAATTTATATTGTATACAATATACATGTACAGTATGTTATATGCACTAGTTACGTAACATTAAAATGAAACTTAAATAAATTAAAATTTTGACAGTTATTAAGAACATTAATTATAAAGAAGATTCTTGCTAATGTACCTGTACTAAAAATAGAAGTACGGACAATAATAAACATGCTATGAATGTAAATAAAATTTTTAATGCCGGTAAATAATATATACAAATAAGAAATAGCAAATTTATTTGCCCTATTTAAAATTAATAGGTTAAGTTAAATATTTGTAATATAAACTAAGCAATTTTTGCAATTATTAACTTATATAATTTTAAAAATTACACTGGTACAATTAGATTAAATATGTACAACAAAACATAGAATAAAATATTGAATAAATTTGTGATTTCATAAACACATTATTGACATCTTTAAATAATATTAATATTTATCATGATGAAAGTGTTATTAAAAAAATTTAAAAACTATTTTTAGAAATGAAATGGCAAAACAAAATATCTAACGCGAGTTACGCCGTAATGCCATTCAATGCCCAAAACATATCCGAATCCGAGTCGAACGGAAATGATTTGTCGCCGTTTCGGGTCGTCTGGAAGAACCTGACCTATAGAGTGCCGCAGAAGGCGTTCGGCCGAAACGGTAAAACAATACTTAAAGACGTGACGGGATGTGTGGCCAGCGGTCAGATCATTGCTATTATGGGTCCGAGCGGTTGCGGCAAAACATCTTTACTTAATTGCTTATCGAACAATATTAAGCATGGTGTAACTGGATCAATTACAATATCAACTAATTATCAAGTTTGTTTTGAAACACATTTAAGCATTTAATAATATTATTTGTAATTAAATAATTATTCTAGATAAAATTTGCGATAATTGCCCAAGATAACTACTTGCTAAAAAGTCTGACAGTGCGACAGTCACTGCTGTACGCGTCGAAGATCAAGAACCAGACCTACGCCGACCACCCGATGATCGTTAACACCGTTATGAAGCAGTTGTCAATCGCCGAGTGCGCCGACAATTTGGCCAATCGGTGTTCGGGTGGGGAACAGAAGCGCATTTCGATTGCACTCGAACTGGTCGGGCGGCCTAACCTACTAGTGCTCGACGAGCCGACAACTGGTCTCGATACGACAGCTACGCGATTGCTGATCAATTTGCTCAGGGATCTTGTACAACATGTTGAGCCCGTGGCTGTCGTGCTAACCGTGCACCAGCCAAGCGCTAAAGTTTTCAACATGTTTAATTCAATCTATTTGCTCTCGAGCGATGGCCAGTGCATATACAACGGGCTACCCGGGCAGCTGCTGCAGGCGTTCAGTGAGCATCAGCTCGAGTGCCAGAAATATAATAGTATTTCGGACTTTGCACTCGAAGTAGCCGCCGGTGAGCATGGAGTAGACAAAGTGGCCACTTTAGCCGCACACGCCGGCACCAGAAATTTTGCCCTGGTGGCATTTGGCTATCCTATTCAGGCCCAGAAGCCGCATAGTACTTGGGCGCACTTATGGCAGTTGACGCTAAGGTTTGAATATTGTTACATTGTTAAGTTTTATATTTAAAAAGATTATGCATCTTAAACAAATAAACCATATATTTTGGTACATTTATTCTTTTTTTATCAAGTTTAATTTTTTAAAAACTTCACAGAGATTTACACATGATAATTATCGACCCGTATCTAATGCCGTTAAAGCTAGTGGGGTACATCGGCGGTGCGGCAATACTCGCGCTTTTCTACGGCCCGGACAGCGGCCGACTGTCCGGCTGTCCCATTGAGTTCGCGATCGGCAACGGCAAGGATCTTGCTAAAAAGTTCGCTAATACCACGACGGATTTGTTCGAAAATGCCACGTGCATTTGCGCGACGGCGCTGTTATGTTGGTTTCTGACCGCCTTTCCAATTGTATTATTATTTCCGCAAGAAATTACCGTGTTTAAAAAGGTTTGATAATTAATCATCACGATAACTTATCAAATAGATCAGTATTTATCAGATTTGTATTTATTTTTATTTTCCTTTGATTTATGTTTTGTTACATTCTGTTAGTAATTAAATAGATTTTGTAATATAAGTATTTATTGTAAAAAATTGAACTGGTTAGAACTAAATTGATTGATTTGATTTAAAATTATAAACCAGCAAAATTTAATTATTTAAATTTATACCCAGCTTGAACTTGCATGATTTTAAGTAACCTTTAATTAAACAAAGTTTTATTTTATTCAATCTTGTTTAATTGCGATAACTACATAATATTTGATTCGATAGGAATTCAAAAACGGCTACTATTCATGTCTGACGTACTTCATGTCGAAAACGTTAAGCGATATACCGCTGCAGGTATTGCTGCCGAATCTGACGGTCTTTATCGTCTACTACATGACCGGCCAGTTCGGCGCCGACGTCTGGCGCGTATACAGCTACTCGTTCGTGACGGTTCTATTTTCGCTGAACGCGAGCGCACACGCCTTCCTCGTCAGCGTCCTGTTCGCCGAACAGCCCATGATGTGCGTGTTTGTCACCATGCTCGTTTTTATCTTCTTATTCTTATTATCAGGTATATATTATTTCTATAATAAAATAATTGATAGTGTACATATTTGTTATCGTGTAGAATTCTAAACATGTCTATTTTTAAAGTATACAGTTTCAACGAGTAATTTATGTATTACGAGTAATTTTGTTATATTCTATTATATTTAGGCATGATAGTATTAGTCAGATCAATGCCACGATTCTTTCGAGTTCTATCAATGGTGAGCCACATGCGATACGCATTCGAGTCGGCGCTCATTACGATCTACGGCTTCGGCCGATGCGCTCAACCGAAGACCGACGCGAATCTGACGGCCAGTCTGTTTGAGTCGATTCCGATCGAGAATTTGCTGCAAATCTATTCGTCCGATCAGATCGATGCGAACGCTCTGCTATCGGCTCTCGATTCGATGTTTAGTGGCGTTATTGGCGGCGAAAATGTTTCTCTAATAATGAAAGTTTATAGTCTTGTTGATTTCAACTATTATATCGCAATATTCATGCTAACTTTATGTTTGATTATTTGTCGTATTGTTACATATATTTTCTTAGTGTTAAAAACAAAATAAATGATTTTATATATTAATAGTTTATAATGTAAATTTATTAAGTTATAAATACGCTTAAATTTTTAAATATTTAATAAAATGTTATTTATAAAAATATTTAATCCAGACAAAATTAATAATAATTTTAATTAATTAAAATAATTTATTGTATTTATTATAAAATATAGTAATCTAATATATATTATTAAAAAAAACTAATTTCTAATATATTAAGCGTGTTTATTTTATACCTGCTATGATATTATTTTGTATTATTTAAAATGTAAATAGATCTAAAAAACTGTCAAGATTAAAATTGTTTTTTTTTCAAATTAAAAAGTGCCTTGTGCATATTATATATGTAATAAAATATTTATAAATAAGGTCAGCATTTAATTCTTATTTAAATAAAAGCATTATAGTAAACAATTCATTGTATTTATGATATATGGATTTTAAAATGAGCATGCCGTCATTTACTATACTGTATTGTACCTGTATATTGATTTGGCAAGTCTATTCTAAGAAATTAAAAATGCAGTTTTATTATTAATTGCATTTATACTTGAAAATGTAATGCATGTTCAATCTAGATTCAAAAATAGTTCATTTTAAAAATCCATTTGACCATGACCAATTTATTATGCATAGCAGTAAATGTCATGAATATATCTTAAACAAAGATAAAAGACAATAATTAAAAAAACAAATAATTTTTGTTTAACGACTGTATATATCATGTATTAAATATACGGGCAATAAAAATAATCAAACACTGCTGTAATTGTTTGTACATAATGTATTTTATCCTAAATTATTATAAAAATTTAGTATATTTAGTAAAATATAGTATTTAGTTAATATAGAATTTGAAAATTAATATTACCTAGATTATTAGACATAATAGAAATTAGTAATGAAATCAAAAAACAAAGTCTCGACAACGAGTGACGCCGTAATGCCATTTAAAAGTCGAAACAAACCCGAATCCGAGTCGAACGGAAAGCATTTGTCGCCGTTTCGGGTCGTCTGGAAAAACCTGACGTATAGAGTGCCGCAGAAGGCGTTCGGCCGAAGCGCTAAAACCATATTAAACGACGTGAGCGGATGTGTGAGCAGTGGTCAGATCACCGCTATTATGGGGCCGAGCGGTTGCGGCAAATCAACATTACTTAGCTGTCTCTCAACGCGTAATAAGGTGGGAGTAACTGGATCAATTACGATTTCTGCTGATTATCAAGTTTGTTTTAACTAATAAAAATTAGTATTATTATTATTATTAAATATTAATACACTGTGTAATTTTAGATAAAGTTTGCGTTCATAGCGCAGGTGAACCACATTCTTAAGCGACTGACGGTCAGAGAGTCGATACTCTATGCGTCGAAACTAAAAAACCCGTCGAATACGGACCACAACTCCGTCGCCGACAAAGTCATCGATCAGCTGCTGATCAACAGCTGCGCCGATGTCTACCCGAGTCGGTGTTCGGGCGGACAACTCAAACGCGTGTTAATAGCACTGGAATTGGTGTCGAAACCGAATATTCTGATACTCGACGAACCGACGAGCGGTTTGGATACAGTGACCACTTGGCAGCTCATCAACACTCTCATCAAACTGACCCGACAGTCGAAACCGGTAGCCGTCGTCGTCACCATTCATCAGCCGAGCGCTCGGCTCTTCAATCTGTTTAACTCAGTATACTTGCTATCAATGGGCGGTCAGTGTATATACGACGATTCGCCGCAACGAATGCCAAACTACCTGAGCCGCTACGGCCTAATTTGTCCCATGTTTACAAACCCGGCTGATTTTGCACTGGACATTGCATCGGGTGAACATGGTATCGCTGTTTTATTACTGCTGACTACTTCTGCTAGGACTGAATCGATGCAATTAAGTGAATGCCCCTTTGAGATTCGAATCATGCATGATAATAATACGTTTCGCGATGTTTACTATTTGACTATCAGGTAAATATTTATATAAAGTATACAGAAAACTTACACTAATTAATATATTAATTGTTTAAAAATAAAACTATCTATTATTATAGAAATATAAATTAGTGAATTAAATTATTAGCAAGTTCATTTAATTTCAGATATTTTGAATTTGTGTTGAAATTGACGGCAAATACAAAACTATTAGCAAATACTAAAATAAATGATATTATAATATATGATATTATTTTGTCTTTTAATGTCATGTTATATTTATATATAATGAGTCAATATAACTTCTTTTTGTATGCCAATTTTAATCTAACTAGAACCTTATTCTATTAGTACTTACGACCAAAATAGTAGACATGCTAAAGTTGGCATTTAAACCAAGAGTCAGTTTTTCTAAGTTATTCTGGGTATTAAATATCTAATAATAAACTATCTGAAATAATTAAAGATAGTAGAAAAGTTTTATTTCCACCTAGATCACTTCATACGATGATCAGAGACCCACTCATGTTGCCGATACGGACGGCCGGCCTGATTGTGTGCGCGCTATTGATAAGCATATTCTACGGCACCGACAGCGGCGTACTGTCCGGCTGTCCGCGCGACTACACGATCACTTCGCGCACGCACATTCTCAACCACTGGCGCGCCCTGAGCGCCGACCTGGTCGAGAACTGCGCCGGCCTCGTCTTCTTCACCATGCTCGCCTGGTTCGCCGCCATCTTCCCGGTTCTCCTCATAGTTCCCACCGAATTGAATGTCTTTCTCAAGGTTTGCCAAACATTTCAAATATATTCCTAATTTATAAATTATAATTAACTTGTACATTTTTTCGCTTTGTACGTAGTATTATTTCGTTTAGCCGAATAAAAGTTTGCTCTAATACGCATATTTGAGGAATTTACCAAGTTTCAAAATACTAGATAAAAACTTTACATTAGATTAACAATCTGTCTAATAAACAGTTATAGTTTTTGTGATAGACTGATAGACTAATAGTTTACACATAATTTGTTATTATGAGCATTTGTTTTTGCACTAATATTACATTTTTATTTTCATATTTATATTTATTACTTGATACAAATAATCATTATTTGGTAATTAATAGGAATACGGAAACGGGTATTACTCGCGGTTCTCGTACTTCATGTCGAAAGTGTTGAGTGATATCCCATTCAATCTACTGCTGCCGAACTTGGCCTCAATTCCGCTCTACTACCTGACCGGGCAGTACAACGTGCCGGTGTGGCGCATGTTCAATTTTGTATTTATATTCTTGCTAATATCGTTCGACTCGAGCGCGTTGGGCTTTTTGCTGGGTACTTTTTTGGCCAAGTACCCGACGGCTATTGCGTTTCTCGGTTTAATATCCGTAATGCCATTACTATTACTGTCGGGTAATAATTAATCTGTTCTAAAAAATAAAATTAAATAACTTGCTAATTTACTAAAACTAAACTATTGACTTTAATAACATTCACTCTAATAATTTTTACTAATCAATTTTATTATGTACATATCCAGCATGTACCAGCATATAGGAAAAACAAGCGTTGAATACATTCTATTCTTTATATATTTTTTAGCATGTCAAGATCTCAATTAGTTAACTGACTTACCCATTAATTTAGTCAAGCACACTTAGAGGAACTATGTATATGCTTAAGGTTTTCCATCTAGCTGAAAACGCAATAATTTTGAACTAGTTAAAAAAATAATTATTTTATAATATAAATATTAATACTGTTGACATTGTATATAAATTGACCCAGGCATAATGGTTCGGCTCGAGACGACGCCGGCGTACCTCCGCTGGCTCTCGTACTTCGATTACATGCGCTTCTCGACTGTCGCGACGCTCGTCAATAGCTACGGGTTCGGGCGGTGCGAGCGCGAGGCGGCCGCCTATAGTCGGCCCGATCTGATCGACTTGATTCCGCCGAAGACACTGCTCGACATATACGAGGAGAACGTCTACGACATCGAAATGTTGATAAAGGCGCTCAACCAGCTGTTCGGCAATGGCCACGACGACCGGCGCTCGATCATCGCCATACTGTTCCGACTCGACGACGCCGACTTCTATCCGTCGATTGGCATGCTCATTTTGCACTACGTGCTTTTCCGCGCGCTTACTTACCTGATTATCTTAAAAAAGGTACTTATTAATACTTACATTAATTTTTATTGTAATATCATGCATTTGATACATTTGTATATTAACAATATTAATTTTTATATTCTAGGTTAATTATATAGAATGGAATCTTTAGTAAAATATGTTATCATTGAAATTAACTTATCAATATACTAGTTCTATGTATATTGTTTGGTGACATTGTTTGCAACTCTATTATTTTGTGTATATCATGCTTGATTAATATCATTTTTATTATTAATATTTTTCATGTATTTAATTTAACATTGTATAAATTAGTAATTAATGTGTTTGTTCGTTGTGTCAGGAAAATACCATGCAAAATTCCATTTACACTATAATTTGAATTATTTATTAAAAGCAGTTTTTTTAATTTTGTATAAAATTTTTAAATATAAAATTGTTTAAAAGCAGTTTAATAATAGTTCTGGAATTATAAATAATAAATATTGTCTATACGATATATTATACGATACATAATTTAATATGTTTACTTATAAATAGATTTAATATTTTATACTATTTGAAATAAAATTGAGAATGTAATTTCAAATATGGAATCATACTTAACTTTATTTTATCATTTTACTATTACATATACAGTATTAACATAGCAGTAGTATTAGTAGTAGTAGTAGTAGTAGTAGTAGTAGTAGTAGTAGTAGTAGTAGTACCTCAATAAATGAATTAGAAATTATCAAGTTTATGGGCAAATAAATCATTAAACAAAAATATTAAAATAAAACCGAATAATTTTTTACCTGCTGGCTCAGGAAAAAAATCTATCATTTAAAATTCATTATAAAGCTTAATTAATGCAATAAATAGCGAATATCTTTTGGAAATAAAAACAAAACAATAAGTCTACTGAAATATAACTAATGAAATATAGATTTTTACAATTCTTTAATAAAAATTCAGTTGAATTAAAATTTATTCTGTCTATTAAGTTTAAAACTATAAAGTCTATTTTTAAAACACAAATATTCAGTTTAAAAAAAATAACAACATGCAATAAAGTATATCTAAATAAAAACGTATAAAAATTTAAAATATATACTGTGCACGTTTAGAAATAATTAATAATAAGTAGCAATCAATAATTTCAAACAACAGGCAAATTTGAACTTGCTATGAATCGAAAACATTTGAATGAATTCAAAATGCGTTTGCAGAACAAGATCTCAGCCACGACTGACGTCGTCGTACCGTTTAAAGCCAAACCCGAAGTCGAGTCGAACGGAAATATTTTGTCGCCGTTTCGGGTCGTCTGGAAAAACCTGACGTATAGAGTGCCGCAGAAGTCCTTCGGCCGAAGCGATAAAATCATATTGAATAGCGTCACGGGATGTGTCCGCAGCGGTCAGATCACCGGCATTATGGGCCCGAGCGGCTGCGGCAAGTCCTCGCTTCTCGGCTGCCTATCTGGCCAGAAAACGCTTGGCTTAACTGGGTCAATTACGATTTCAACTAATTATCAAGTTTGTTTTCTTAAAATTAAAATATTGTTTTTACATTTACATACATAATGTAAACATAACATGCATTATTTATTTGTTTATATTAATTGTTTGTAAATTTTTAAAAATACAAAATAAACATTATAAAATTTACATTAGTTTTAAAATAATAACTTTAATGTTTTTATACTGTATATTTTTGTAAGTATTATTTGTAAACACATTATACTTTTAGGTGAAGTTTGCGTTCATACAGCAGGAGAACCACATTCACAGCCGACTGACGGTCAGAGAGTCGATACTCTATGCGTCGAAACTAAAAAACCCGTCGAATACGGACCACAACTCCGTCGCCGACAAAGTCATCGATCAGCTGCTCATCGACTCGTGCGCCGACTCCTACCCGAGTCGGTGTTCGGGCGGACAACTGAAACGCGTGTTAATAGCGGAGGAATTGGTGTCGAAACCGAATATTCTGATACTCGACGAACCGACGAGTGGTTTGGATACAGTGACCACTTGGCAGCTCATCAACACTCTCATCGAACTGACCCGACAGTCGGAACCGGTAGCCGTCGTCGTCACCATTCATCAGCCGAGCGCTCGGCTCTTCAATCTATTTAACGCGATATACTTGCTATCAATGGAAGGCCAGTGCATATACGACGGGCCGCCGCAGACTATACTGAACACCTTTAACGAATACGGCCTAAATTGTCCCGACTTTACCAACCCGGCTGATTTTGCGCTGGAAATCGCGTCGGGTGAGCATGGTAGCGCTATCATGCTAACCCTGTCAACTATGGTGAAGATCGAATCGATGGAATTGAGTGAATGTCAATCTGCGATCAATGTTATGAATGACTACAACACTCTCACCGATGTTTACCATTTGACTATTAGGTAAGCTAATAATGACATGATACATTTATACATATACATAATGATGTCTTGTGCGGGCGGCTTCGGGTATGCGACTGCTGTCCCGCTTGCCGTAAACCACACGAGACATCGAGTGTGATCG